>JAVIWB010000287.1:0-14465 GCA_031893035.1 Dermolepida albohirtum | reverse complement strand
TGGTGGTGGCAGGAGTGGGGCTGCCTCGGATCGATTGGCTTGCGCCCTACGCGGATCCTCTGTAGCCGCAGCCGGGCGTCGAGCAGACATGCTCATACATCCGCCTCACCACTCGGCCGTTCCCGTCGCGGAGCGGAGGGCGCGCCTCACGTCGAACCAACGACTGCCGGCCGCAGTCGGGGCATGTCGGGTGCATCTCGGAAGGGTTAGTGGCTCACGAGCCCTTGTGATAGCTCGCCCGACGCAGGCGCGGTGACAAACGACGACTGTGATCGCTCCGATTGCTTGAGAACCTCGAGCGCCTTCTCTGTGAGGTGGTATTTCTTCGCGAGCTCGTCAAGGTCAGCCTGCCCGGCGAGGGTTAGGAATTCAATGCCGACGACAACGCCCAGAGAGTCGAGGTCAACAAGAACTGCGTCTGAGAACTGCTGTGTTTCCGCGACTGGATTGGCGCCCAACTGAACATAGGCAGCGTCTGCCTCATGATCGACTGCAACGGATGCTCGGAACGTGGACCCCATGATGATGCCTCTCCATCTCTTGCTCACAGTCTAACTACCACAGTCAACGGGGCGTGCGACGGGAGTGTTCCTGCGCGCCGTCATGAACCCACCCACACGCTCTTGACCTGCACAGTCTCCGCGGCGACGCCTGGCGGTACCGTCGCGACGTTGATCGACCGACCGTTGACAACCTTGCGGTACACAACCGAGGGGATTGTGGTTGGGTAGGACAGAGCCGGCGACGCGAGGACCGCGTACACGTCCTCCTCTGTGATGCCTCTCTCCCGCATCCTCCGTTGTGCGTGAAACTTAATGTCTAAGTTCACTGGCTGACCGTAACGTCAAATGCCAGCCTCCGAACCTTCTGTTCGTTGAGTCGAATAGTTATCTCCGCGAGCCCGCTTTCCTTGGGGACGGGAGTTCTAACTGACACCGCAAACAAGTGCGCTACCTTGTCTCCGTATCGTGCATGAGCATCGGTTTCTCGCAGGGTGCCCGACCAGGTGAGCCTCGGAAGGTCGCCTGGCATGTCTAGCTCGACCTCAATCGTGATCGGATCTGCACCCTGGTCGGCGCGGACGCGTCCAACTACGGCGAAGTCCATCAGAGTCTGCTGAGGAACCAGGGTGGCCCGGGTGAACGACCCTCCTAGGACGTCGAGCTTGCCGTTCTCGATGCGCGCCTTGTCTGCAACAAGGGCGAAGTCCAGCTCTGCCATGTCGCAGACCATAGCGTGCGCGAGAGCACACCGCTGCAGGACGGTTGTATGACCCTGCCGTCGAGTTGACGCCAGCAGCTACCCCGCCGATTGAGGTCGACCCGAGCTATAGCCGCTGCTACTGGCATCTCGGATCAGACCGTTCGGGCTGACCTCGACAAGGTGCGTGATTTCACGCAGGAGCCTCAGCCGATCACGGGCACGCTCTCGAGTGGTCACCAGAACCAGGGCCGGCGATACGGGTCGGGCGAGTCGCCCCGCTGTAGCGACGCACTTGCTCGGCGCCGCTCCACGCGACGCTCGTGCGCACGCCACCAACCGGGCCCGTTGTCCCGCCGGTACGGGTAGCCGTACCGAGCAGCCAGCATCGCCCGGTACTCGCGGGTGTCCTTGTCCGTGCCGCTCATCGTCTTGACCTCCTGTTCGAAGGGCAGCCGATCAGCCTATCGCGGATCCGTTGCTTCCGGTAGGTGGCGGATGTAGTTCTGGATGTCGCTGGCTCGGAAGCGCACGAGTCGAGAACCGCGCCTTGGGTGCACCGGGACCAACTCGCCGTCGTGGACGAGTTGTTCGACGCCTCGTTTGCTGATGGTGAGGAGTCGGGCGACGTCTTCGTATTTGAGGAGGTGGTCGTCAATCATCACCAGAAGGCTAGTCCGCAGTCAGTCCGCAGCGTATTCGGTCGCCCTCATACCTAGCCAACGGATCCAACGCTGTGAGCTGGCACGATACGGCTCACTCAACAGAACCGGTAACGCCAAACTCCCAGGAAGTAGTTCCGCTTCAACGTGTAGTCGTGCAGGTCACGACCGGTAGAAGGGGCCTCAGTCCGCAGTCAGTCCGCAGCAGCTTTCGTAGGCCGGTCCGCGAACACTGACGCCATGAGCGACTTCGTCGCCTTCCTGGTCCGGTCCGATGCGTCCGGCCACAGGTGCGAGTACGTGTTCAGCGTGACCGACGCCGACTTGTGGCCCAGCGCCTTCTGGACCGTCACCACGTCGCACCCGGACGCGATTAGCCCGGACGCGAAGAAGTGTCGAAGGTCGTGCAGATGGGGCGCCCAATCGAGGCCGGCGTCGACACGGGCCTTCCGCCACCGGTAGCCAACGCTGTTCTGGTGCATCGGGTGCTCTCCCTCGCCGGGGAACATCCACCGGTTCGAATCCTCGCCCGGCACGCGATCGGCGACGTGCCGCGCGAGGATCCGCGTCAGGCCCTCGTCCGTCGCGACGGTGCGCACACTGCCGTACTTCGGCGCGCGGATCTCGACCTCCTTGCCGTTCGCGCGCTGCACCTGTTGCTCGACGTGGATCTCCAGCTCGAGAAACTTCACGTCCGACACGCGAAGCGCTGCGGCCTCGCCGAGGCGTAGGCCGGCGAACGCGCACAGGGCGACGAAGGCCTCGAACTCCGGGCCCGCGGCCGTCAGGAGCGCGCGGACTTCGTCGGGCGTGGGAATCCGAATGCGGCCCGTGACACGGGGGAGTGGCACCCCGTCCGTCGGGTCGAACGACAGGCACCGATTGCGGCCACGCATCGCCGCCCGAACTACCGTGCGCACATTCGCGTACCGGGTGCGGATCGTGCTCGCCTCCAGCCCGTCGTCGACCATCGACTTGATCCATCGCTGCACGTCGGACTCGTCGAGCTTGGCGAACGCCTTGTCGCCGAACGTAACGCCGTTGGCCGCGAGGTTCATCGCCGCGCGCGTCCCGTTCGTCCAGTGGGCCTGCTGCTGCGACCACTCGCGGTAGAAGCTGGTGAAGGTGATGACTCCGCGCTTCGGATCGACGTACGTCCCTGTGACCAGGGCTGCTGACTGGTCGTCGACCCACTTCTTGGCGTCGACCCTCCGCGCGAACGACTTGGTGTGTTCATGGCCCTCGTCGTCAACGTAGCGGCCCATCCAGCGGAGCCCCTTGCCGTGGCGCGCGCTCGGTTCGCCGTCGGCGCGAGTCCAACGGTCCTCGACACCAGCGCGCCTATTCCGGGTCTGCATGGCGGTCGCTCTCATATTTCCGGTACTCCGCCAGATTCTCGTCCCACTCCTGCCGGCGGATCTCAGTGAGTTCGCGGAACCGCTCGAGCACCTCTGGGGTGTGTCCGCTCACGGTGTCTTGCGGCGGGGCAAGCACTGATCTGATGGCATATAGCTCTGACTGAGCTGCTTCGATGGCGTCCCAGAAGGCTGCCACCACAACACCTGGCGTTGACCTCCACGCCTGCTCCTTTGCCTCCGGATCGAGCCCCGCAATGTAAGTCATGACCTCTTCGAGAACACCAACCGTCTCGGTGAAGTCGTCCTGAATTACGTTGATTGCGTGGACAAGTTGCGATTGCAGCTCGGTAAGCGGCGAGCCTCCCAGCATCTTCCACAACGGCACCGACAGGACGTCTGCGATCACGGCAGCTTCGTCCAGTCTGATGGTCCGCGGCTGACCGGACTTCGGCTTCCGCAGCTCGATCTTGGCGATGGCCGACGGGTGAAGGTTCAAGCCCGCCGCGCGTAGCTGCGCGGCCAGGTCGGCCTGCGTCCACCCGCGCGCCTCGCGCTCGGTGCGCACGTTCTGCCCGAACCGGTACTCAGGACTATTCTCATCGCTTCCCACGCAAGAAAGTTTGCACCCTCAGTGGGTTGCGACGCAACACCGGTCGTGATAAACCTGAATGAGCAAGTCACTTTCTAGACAAGAAAGCCAACGATCATGACGCTCTCAAACCTTCTGAAAACTAAAGAAGTCTCGGTCATGACCGGGATCCCGGAGGGGACTCTCCGATTCTGGCGTGCATCCAACGCCGGACCTCCGTCGTTCACTCTTGGACCCCGCCGCGTGGTCTACCGACGAGACGCCGTGGAGTCATGGATCGCCGAGCAGGAGGCCGCCACGACCCGTGGCGGCGCGGCATGACCGGTCTCTCGCACGCAGACGCGCTCGGCACAGCCTGGCGCGACGCGGCTTACGAGGGATACGACTTGCTCCAGATGGTCCACCAAGAGTGCTACGTGCTGTCGAGCTGCTCGACTTGCGACGGCATCTGCCATGCCGAGACAGCCCACGGCCCCACGTGGACATGGCACTTCGCGGGAACACTTACCCAGATTCGCCGATGGCTCAACGATCCCGATACGGCGGTGGCGTGATGCCCGACTACGACGCGCTCGAATCTCACGCTGACCTCGGCGGCGTCGAGATGTTCCCCGATCAGACCGAGGATCTGCGCCGGGACGCCCTGCGCGGGCACGAGAAAGGCGGCCAGTGCGCCAACACCAACCGCCTTGAGATCCACACCTCACCAAGCAATAGCAGGAAGTAGTAGATCCATGTCCACGATAACCGACACCGCACGCTACGTCACTACGACTCAGAGCAAGGTGACTCGCATCGACGAAGGCAGCCGTATCTGCCAGCAGGTCATTCTCGACGCATCCACAGACAGCGTCATCGAGGTCCGCAGCAGCCGAACCGATCCCGATATCGAGGTGACGATCCCGGACGGAGACACGTGGCTCCACATCCGGGCCACTCGCGAAGAGGGTGACGCCCTGGTCGCGACGTTGACCGCGGCGCTCACCGAGTCCGCCACCGCGCAGATGATGGTGGCTGTCCGATGAGCCGCCATCCGGGCGCAGACCCGTTCCCGGAACTCCGTTGGTCGGCATTCGAGCGCAGCCCCCACGGCAGCGACAACGGTCTGCGCATTCGCACCGTCGAGCACGGCGACGACGCCACCGCCTACCTGTACTGCACCGAGGCGTACCGCGAAGAAGCCACCGCCAGCCAGCGGCGGAACGAACGTGCTCACGCGCTCGTCCTCAGTCGAGAACTCAACGGCGACGGCGAGGTGTTCGTCCTGTCCACCGGTGAAGACGACCTCCGCGTGACTCGCAGCGATGCGGCCGGGCTCGCCCAGGCGCTGGTGCTGGCCCTCGCAGACCCTGCAGGCCATACGCCGAGATAGCTCGGCAGCGCCGATGGTCGGAGCCGGGGTTCGATTCCCCGGCGGCGCACGACGAGGACTTGCACTCGCGGCTGTCACCCGCGTGGTTCCTCGCAAAAGAACCGGGAGCCGACGCTCGGCGGAACCGAGCAACGGACGGGCCGGGCGTCCCGAAAACGCCCGGCCCGGAAGGACTCACCAATGACCTCACCCCAGATTCTACCTCCCGAACAGCCTGTAGCCGGTGTGATCGACGCTGGCGACCGACTTCTCAATGCGGCCACACGTGGCGGCTACCTTGTGGTCGGCATCCGCTGCGCTCGCTGCGGAATGGTCCTCACGACACCGCGATCCATGCGCGCCGGCCTCGGTCCGAAGTGCCGGAAGGCCGCAGGGTGACCGAGACGGTAGCGCAAGTACGACTACGTGCGAAAACCTCGCGCGAGGCACGCGAAACCAGAGCCGCACTGGATGCTGCCCACCGAGACGAGTTCGCGGCGGAACTCAAGCTCGCCGAGGAGATCGCTGCGGAACAGAACCCCGGGGCTCCACGCCCGGACTGGTCCAACCCCCTCGTAGCTCACCCCGAGCTGCGTGACACCGTGCCCAACTCGCCGTCACGGCTCCCTCTGCGCGACCGGATGCTGTCACTGTCGAGGCTCTCGGAGTTGGTGCCACCTGAGCCGCTGGTGGGTGATCTGCTGTATCGGGGGACGCTCGCCCAGTTGGCCGCCGCTGCTGGCAGCTACAAGAGCTTCCTCGCGCACGCCATCGGATGCTGCGTGGCCGCTGGGATCGACTTCGACCATCACCGTGTGCCGAAGCGGGAAAGGGTCATCATCGTCGCGGCCGAAGGGGCGGCCGGGATACTGCCGCGGATCCTCGCGTGGTGTGAGCTGAATCGAGTGGACCCCGCTTTGCTTGAAGACTGGCTGTACGTGATCCCGAGCCCCGTGCAATTGGGCAACGTCCTCGATGTTTCTGAGGCGCAGGAACTCGCGTCAGAGGTCAACGCTGGTCTGGTGATTCTCGATACCCGGTCCAAGTGCACGCTTGGCCTCGAAGAGAACTCCAACACGGAACAGGCGCGGGCTGTGGACGCTGCCGAGCGGATCGTCGAGTCCAACGGCTGCACCGTCCTGGTGATCCATCACACCGGCCGGTCCGGTTCGGCGCCCCGAGGCGCCACCGCCTGGGACGGCGGCGTCTGGTCAGATCTGCGGATGGAGGGCGCCGACCTTCAGGCGAAGGTGCATTGCGAGAAGCACAAGGATGCGCCCTCCGGCTGCGACCACCACTTCCGGCTAGTGCGGCACACCGTGTCGGAATCGCTGATGGCCGGCGTCACCGAGGAGCAGCGAAACACCCTCGTGATCGTCCCGTTTGAGGGCGGGACGTCTGCGAGTGCGGAAGCGTCTTCGCTTACCGCGGTGCGGGACGTTGTCGGGATTTCTGCGCCGCCCGAGGGGCTTACTGCCGCGGAGATCACTGCGTTCGTGGAGGAGAAGGGCGTGTCGCGATCCAGGGTGTACGTCGCGATAAACGCGCTGGTCGAACGGGGTGAGATGCGGAATGTGGGTACAGAGAAGCGTGGCCGGTACGTGTTGTCGAGCGCTGGTCACGCCGCAAGGAAGGCCGCCTAGTGTCTCGTAGTCCCGCTAACGTCCCGCCCGAATCCTGTCCCACGCCGAACGTCCCGTCCCGCCCCATCCCCTTAAGGGGCGGGACAACGGGACACGGGACGCGCCCAATGGATTCCATGGCTGCCGACGAGGGGGCGCCGCGTGACTAGGCAACGCCGGGACCACCGGCCAGACGGCCCGATCGACCTCCTCAAGGCGATCCTCGCCGGCTCTCCCAGGCTCTCGGGAGCGGCCTGTTGCGCGACCCCCGACCTGTTCGCGCCGCGAGAGGACGGCGAGCCCCACGAGGTTGCGGTGCGGCGTCACGAGGCGGCGGCGCGCGTCTGCCTGTACACGTGCCCAGAGTTCGACGCGTGCCGCTCATGGTTCGACGGCTTGCCACCACTCGAGCAGCCGGCAGGGGTGGTCGCCGGCCGGATCCCTCCGACATCTGCACCTGGCCGACCACGGCGCGCATCATGAGCGACCGGGACGTCGAACAGCTCGGTCCCGTCGTCCAGATCCGCGGGGATGCCCTCCTCGACCTCCGCAAGGTTCTCCAGTACATGCGCCAGGGCGCGGCCCTGCGAGGCTTCCAACCGCCCCGGCACTTCCCCGCACTCTGGGGTGCGACAAATGCGGCATGTTCTGAACTGGCACAACGACATTGCGACACACCAATCGAAGCAGACGGCGTTGACTGGTTGTCAGCGAAAGAAGCCGCCGTTCTGCTCGGAGTCAACGTCCGAACCGTGCAGCGATGGGCACCACTTCTCGAAGCCGAGCTGGTGGGGAACGCCTTGAAGTTCCCGGCTGGCGCGGTCGAAGCAGAGGCGGCGGCGCGGCGACTCCGAAGGGACGCATCATGACGAACGCAGGCAGCGCTTTCGACGACGCGGACGAGTTCCTGAGATCCGTGCTGATCGAGCAAGTACTCGGCGGTGGCGAGGGCTACGACCGGCTCGTCGAGCTTGCATTTGCCGGTGATCGAGTCGGCCTCGATGCGATGCTCGACCTGTTCCCCCACCACGTGCTCGTCGACTTCGTTGCGAAGCTCCTGGTGTTCTCGACGACAGCCGCCCACGGCGCGGCACAGCAAGCCACCGAGCACTTCCACCAAGCACTCATCGACATCCGCGATCACGGCGGCTCCCTCGAGGGCGTCATCGCCGCATTCGCGGTCACGCTCAAGGAGCACAGCCGTGGCTGATCTCGACGTCGGGCGGCTTCGCGCTGTCCTCCAACTCGACGGCGCTGACGAGTACCAGCGGGGACTCGATGGCGCGCGCGAGGGGATGGAGCGCCTTTCCGGGTCGATCCAGACCGGCGCGCGGCAGGCGAATATCGCGTTCTCGCAGACGAGTGCGGAGGCGAAGAAGCTCGCTGATGCTGCGGTCGCTGGCGCCGAGAAGGGTGTCCAGGCTCGCAACAAGGAGCTGGATGCTGCGGAGCGTCTTCGTCGGGCTGAGGTTGATCTTGGCCGGGCTCGGCAGGGTGGTGACGCCGAGCGGGTGTTGCGAGCTGAGGCGAATCTCGATCGCGCCCGGCGCAACCATGAGACCGCTGTACGTCGCGCCGCAGCCGCCGAGCAAGAGGGCGTCAACGCTCTCGAGCGGTACGCGCGCGCGGCTCGCGATGCTGAGCAGGCGCACGGACAGCTTGGCGACACTGTCTCGCGGACCAACCCGTTTTCGGCGTTGGCACAGCAGGCTCGCGAGTCGGGTGCGGAGGCCGGCGAGAATCTGGCGGCGGGGATGCCCGCGCCGATCGCTGCTGCCGTGCGGGCGGCCGGCCCCGTCGGGGCGGCCATCGCTGGGGTCGTACTCGTCGGCACGTTCGTCGGCAAACAGTTGGCGGACAACATCCTCGCGGGCATGGAGAAGCAGGCACTCGCGAATCGAGACAAGGTCCGGTTCGGCTGGACTGAGGACCAGGCGAAGACCTACGGCGCGGCGGCGGCAGACAGCTACGCGGCCGGCTGGGGCGAGAGCATCGGCGGGAACCGGGAAGCCGCGGGCATGGCTATCCAGGTGGGCCTGATCGGCGCCGACGCCACCGAAGCCGACATGAAGGCCCTCCTCGACAAGCTCGGAGTCCTGTCGGATGTGACCGGGCAGGACACCGCGGAGACGGTGAGCCAGCTCGGGCAGCTCGTGAAGACCGGCCTCGTCGCGGACGCCCAGGAAGGCATCGACCTCCTCGTCGCAGCCCAACAGGCGGGCGTGAATCAGCTCGGCGACATGGGCGATCTCATCAAGGAGAACGGGGCACTCTGGAAGGGCCTCGGTATCGACGCCGCGACCGGCCTCGACCTCTCAAATCGCATGGTCAAGGGCGGCTTGGAGAACTTCGACCAGGTCTCGGAGATCTTCGAAGAACTCGGCGAGGCGGCCACCGCCGGCACCGAGGAGACGACCGAAGCGCTCGCCGGCCTCGGCCTCAATGCCGCGACCCTGCCGGGGATCCTCGCCAAGGGCGGACAGGAAGCCGAGGACGCGACACTTAAGATCTTCCGCGGCCTGCAGCAGATCCAAGACCCCCTCAAGCGCAACGAGATCGGCGCCGAACTGTTCGGCTCCCAATGGGGCAAGCTCGGCCCGATCATCACCGGCATCGACTTCACGGGCGTCGAGAACGGCCTCGGCGGGGTGAAGGATCGAGCCACCGAAGCTCAGGACGCCCTCGGCGGCCCAGCAGCCGCGATGGAGAGCGCCAAGCGCTCCGTCGAAGTGTCACTCGGCGAGGTGCAGGTCAAGCTCGCCGAGACCTTCGGGCCCAAGATTGCCGAGGCAGCGGAATGGGTCTCCACCCACACCGACGAGATCACCCGCGCCTTCGAGATCGTCGGCGGCGTCGTGACCACCGTCGGCGGCGCTGTCGGCATGGTCGCCGGCACCATCATCGGCGCCGTCGGCGAGACCATCGAGGCGACAGCCAAGCTCGTGCGCGGCGTCCTCGGACCGATCTTCACCGGCATGGAAAAGCTCGGCGGGGTCATGGCGAAGATGCCGGGCGCCGCGGGTGAACTCGGCACGGCTCTGCAGAAGGGTGCCGCGGGAGGCCGCGCGTGGATCGACACCTGGGTCGAAGCGGGCGAGGCCACATCAGACTTCGGCTGGGGCATGACTCGCGTCTCCACGAGCATCACCCAAGCGGGCATCGACCTCACCGCCGGCACCGACCGAGCCAAGACCGCCACCGAGGCGTTCAGCGGCCTCGGGATCAAGGTCCGTGAGGTGCCGGACTCGAAGCGGATTGTCATCGAGGACAACAGCCCCGAGACGAAGACAAAGCTCGAGGAACTGGGCTTCACAGTCCAGACCCTCCCAGACGGCTCCCTGTACATCGACACCGACGACGAGGACGCCAAGGCCAAGATCGCCGAGATCACCAAGCCCGAGACGAAGCAGGTCACCGTCCAGGTCACCGAGGCCCGCACCGGCGTCCTGCAAGTCGGCGACCGCAACGGCAACGTCGTCGTCCACGGCGCACAGGACACCCCCGTCGGCGCACCGGGCAAGTCCTCGGGTGGCGTGGGATCGCGCGCGAACCCCGACGGCACCACCACGCACACGCGGGGCGGCAAGGAACTCGACGCGAACGGCAAGCCCACCGGAACCCCTGCCAACCCCAGCTCGAGCACACCGCCCGCCGCCGGCCAGACCGGGCAGACCAAGGCACAGAAGGACGCCGCCGAGAAGGCCGCGAAAGAAGCCGCGGCCGCCAAAGCGAAGGCAGAACGCGAGCAGGCCGCGGCAGCCAAGAAGACCGCAGCCGAACAGGCCGCCGCCGCGAAGAAGGCATCAGACGCTGCGGCGAAGATCCCGGGTCTCGAGTCCGCGCTGGCGATCGCTGAGCAAAAGGTCCGTGAACTCAAGCCGAACGCGTCCACGTCGTCGCGCATGACGGCCGAGCAGTCGGTCACCAAGGCCCGCGAGGCGTTGGAGAAGGCGCGCGAGGCAGCTAATGGCGCGACCGCCACGACCACCACGTCGACCGACGGCAAGCCTGTCACGGTGACCGGCGACGGTTCCGGCGGCACGGTCACGGTCGGTACAGGTTCGAAGCCGATGCAGGTGGAGCCGGCCAACAGTTCGCAGGGTGACGGCCTGCGTGTGTACGTGACGAACATGCCCGCGGGTGGTGTCGGTGGCGGGATCAAGCTGTCGCTGTTCAACGGCGGCGGCTCGGTGCGCGGGCCTGGCACCGGCACGTCGGACTCGATCCCGGCGATGCTGTCGAACGGCGAGTTCGTGGTGAACGCGGAGCAGGCGGCCCGGTTCGGTGGGCTGCTGCAGGCGATCAACTCCGGGCGTGTGCGCGCGTTCCGAGACGGCGGTGCAGTCACCCCAAACGAGGGCGTTACCGGCGGCACCGTCCAGTTCGGCAACGTCTCCGGCGCGGGCATCACCACCCAGGAGCAGCAGGACGCCTGGGACGCGATCCGCCAGCAGTTCCCCGGCGCATCGCTCAACAGCGCCACTCGCACACAGGACGTGGGCTCCGGGTTCGACTTCCACATGGCGGGCGAGGCCATCGACATCGGCGGCTCACCCGAGCTGATGATGCAGATCGCCGAGTGGATCGCCAACAACTACCCGAACAGCCGTGAGCTGATCCACGGCCCCGGGTTCGCCAAGCAGATCAAGAACGGGAAGATCGTCGGCGATGGCGGCGGCGACTACGGCTTCTACGCGGGCGCCGGCCGCCACGACGACCACGTGCATTGGACCCCGCCCAGCGGCTTCACGTTCGGTGGCGGCGCGGCAGCGGTCACCGCGGACGGCACCAAGGCGATCCCCCTTGGTGCCGTAGGTCTGACCTCCGACTCCTCCCGCGAGGACGTCGCCAAGGCCATCATCGGAGAGGGTCGCAAGCGCGGATACTCCGACGAGGAGATCCGGGCGATTCTCGCGACCGCCCTCGGGGAATCCAACCTCGAGATGCAGAACAACCCCGCCGGGTGGAATGGCTTCTTCCAGCAGGACGATTCGTACGCCAACAGGAACGACCCGAACGGCAACATCATCGGGTTCTTCGACGAGCTGGACAAGGGCAGCAAGAACTCGAAGATCTGGCAGCGGATCGTCGGTGTTCAGCAGCACCATGACGCGAACTACACGGGCGAGACGTCCGGCGACATGGACTACATGAGCAAGATGACGGAGCAGACGACCGCTTCCGCCGACCTGTTCGACAAGCTCGCAGGCAGCATCCCGATGGGCACAACCGGGGCCAGTGCCACGACAGCCGGATCAGGAACCAAGCCGACAACCACCACGACAACGGGCGCCGGTGGCACACAGAACGTGTACGTCACCGGCGGCAAGCTCGACAGCGTCGGCACCGGCGGCGGCTCGCAGTACAAGTTCAGCCTGTTCGCCAACGGCGGCATCGAGGACCACACCGCGCACATCACCGACAAGCTTCGCGTCTTCGGTGAACCCGAGACCGGGGGAGAGGCGTACATCCCGCTCGCCGCGTCGAAGCGAGCGCGGTCCCTCGCCATCTGGCGGCGCACCGGCCAACTCCTCGGCGTCCAGGGCTACGCGGGCGGCGGCATCAACATCGCCCCGAAGATCGAAGCCCCGAAGATCACGCCCACCGTCGGCCCCGGCATGGCGCTCCCGATCCCTGCGGCCACCCCCGCCGTCAGTGCGGGCTCGCCCGGAATCGGCGTCGATCCTCTTGCCGCACTCAAGGGCACGAAGCAGGAGGGCGTGGGCGGCACCTTCAATTCGCAGGAGTACCAGGTGCAGCGGCTCATTCAGTACGGCGGCGACATGGCGAAGGTGCTCGTGGCCGCTGGCAAGGAGATCGCGGTCCCGTCAGGTCTCGACTCGCAGCAGGCGCAGAACGTGCTCTCGCTCATCAAGGGCGTTGGTACCGGAATCCAGTCGAGCTACGAGCGGTCGCAGTCGCAGACCTCCACCTCGACGGATGCGAGCGGCAAGACCGTCAACAACACGACGACGAACAACTTCTACACGCAGAACGTCGATGAGGCGTTCCGCAAGCAGACGCGGCAGCAGAGCGTCAAGGCGTTGTCCTACGGGGGCAGCCTGCCATGACCCTCGACGCGAACTTCTACCGATCTCTCTCCGCGCTCGCGGAGCGACACCGAGCCGACGCGACCACAGACCCCTTGTGGGCTGCCGTCGCCGATATCGCCGCACGACACAACCCCCAGCCCACACCGAATAGGAGCACCACCATGACCAGCAGCACTCGAAACACCAATCCCTGGGACGCGCACGAGGTCCGATCCGCGATCCTGACCGACAACGGCGACGAACTCCGCAGCCGAGCCGAGAGCGCGATCGAGCACATGCCATACGCGCCAGACAACGTCCGTGAGGCGTGCGCACGCCTGCTGCTCGACGACGACTCGACCCGCATGGCCGAAACCATCCTCACCACAACCTCCCCGGATTACGCCCATGCCTTCACCAAAATCGTGCGACACCGCGGCTCGACGCTCGCCCTCACGCCCAACGAGCACACCGCCCTGCAGCGCGCCATGGCAATCGGCAGCGATACCGCCGGCGGCTTTCTGATCCCCTTCCAGCTCGACCCCACGGTCATCCTGACCGCCAACGGCAGCACGAACGAGATCCGCAAGATCGCTCGAGTGGTCACCGTTGCCGGCGACAAGTGGCACGGCGTCTCGACGGCCGGCGTGACCGGCTCCTGGGACGGCGAGGCCGAGGAAGTGTCCGACGACAGCCCGGCGCTCGCGCAGCCGACCATCGAGGTCCACAAGGGGCAGATGTTCGTGCAGGCGTCCTTCGAGGTGATCGACGATGCGGCGAACCTCGCCAACGAGATCGCGAACATGTTCGCCTTCGAGAAGGACCGCATGGAGTCGGTGGCGTTCGTCACTGGTTCGGGAACGAACGCACCGAAGGGACTCATCACCGCCCTTACGAGCACCGCGGCAGAAGTCTCGGCAACAACCCCAGCAACCCTCGCCCTCGACGACGTCTACAAGCTCGACTCGTCGCTCGCCGCCCGCTGGGCCGCCAACGGCTCCTGGCTCGCTCACCGTGCGGTCTACAACATCCTGCGCAAGTTCGACCAGAACGGCGGCGGCGCCCTGTGGGGCTACCTCGGCGAGGGACGTAAGCCCGAACTGCTCGGCCGGCCCAACTACGTCGCTGAGGCCATGCCAGCCAGCCCGACCGCAGGATCCCGACCGATCGTGTTCGGGGACTTCCGGAACTACGTGATCTGCGACCACATTGGCGGAACCAGGGTCGAGTACGTGCCAAATCTGTTCGGCGCGAACGGCCGGCCCACAGGCGAACGCGGCTGGCTCGCCCACTTCCGCGTCGGCGCGGACGTGGTCAACCCGAACGCGTTCAAGCTGCTGGTCTGCTGACCGCCACATAGACGGGCTCAGGCGTTTCAGTCGCTGGCGCAGAGCAAGGGCGAGCGATCCTCCGCGTACCATTTCAGGCGCGAGACTCACCCTGGCCCCGCCCCCTCTCCTACGAGCGTGGCGGGGCTTTCCCGTCTGTTCGTGGTGGCTCACTCAAAGGTCGGGTCGTCACGTGCGTCTTGTGCCAGCAGAAGCGGCAGTGGAAGACGAAACAGGGCGGCTCGTGCAGATTGTCCCAGCCTCGCAGCACACGCCGCGGGCCGAACGGGTACCAGCACCGCTCACACCGCGCCGGCATCTCC
>JAVIWB010000286.1:0-146116 GCA_031893035.1 Dermolepida albohirtum | reverse complement strand
ATGAAATTGTTCAATACAAGAAACAAACACAGCAAATATAGCCCCATTATACTGCACTGCTTGTTGTAAACTGTTTATTCTTCTAAACGCGAGCATGTCAATTTCACATGTGTATTACCACAGAAATGGAAAATCAGAAACTATATATAAATATTGAAATCTTCAGACGTCACAATGTGAATTATTACCGATTTATGTGCGTCAAGGATTTAGATCAGTTGTGTAGAAGTACAGGATCTTACAGGTTTGATTCAGAAGATTAATTGGGAATTTTACTAATTTGAATAATTTACGTAACAAATGAAATTTAACGCGCAATATTAAAATTGGGAAATAAATATTACGTAATAATAAATTAAATATAGGGTAGAAAATTAAACACAAGCAAAAACACATAAATACATTTATTGAAACAAATTAGTAACAATGCAAATCTTATTAAACTAATTACAAACATAAATATCACAGATCAGAAGCGTCGGCGTCACTTGTAATATAATCTATTGGGTTGGCAACTAAGTACTTTCGGTTTTTACTGATAGAGAGCGTTGCTTTATTTTTTGTATAACGTATGTTAGTGCTGTACTTTACCGTTTGTCGTGTGATACTAGTCACATTGACGTAACTTCAGAAGCAAGTAGTGCGTGATTTTTATTAAAGCTATTAGTTGTGGGTTAATTTTAAATGGAGTGCAGAAACGAACATTTTCGACATATTTTACTATTTTATTTCCGTAAAGGAAAGAAAGCTGCTGCGGCTCACAAAAAGATATGTGAAGTTTATGGTGCTAATTGCTTAACAGAGCGCACGTGTCAGAATTGGTATAAAAAATTCCGTTCTGGAGATTTTTCCCTCAAAGATGAGCAACGTTCTGGTCGGCCTACTGAAGTTGATGATGACCAAATCAAAGTCATAATTGAAGAGGATCGTCATATAACTGTTCGAGAGGTTGCGGAGAGGCTACATGTATCGCACACAACAATTGAAAAACATTTAAAATGTCTTGGGCTAGTTAAGAAGCTCGATATTTGGGTACCTTACGAATTGAAAGAAATTCATTTAACACAAAGAATCAACTTTTGCGATATGCACCTTAGACGAAATGAAACCGACCCTTTCTTAACAAGAATCATCACTGGTGATGAAAAATGGGTCCTGTACAGTAACATAGTCCGAAAACGATCGTGGAGCAAACACGATAAACCAGCTCAAACCACATCGAAAGCTGAATTGCATCCAGTAAAGATCATGTTGTCAGTTTGGTGGGATTACAAAGGTGTTGTGTTTTTTGAGCTGCTTCCAAGGAACCAAACGATCAATTCTGATGTTTACTGTCAACAATTAATAAAACTGGATGAAGCAATCAAAGAAAAACGGCCAGAATTGTCAAATCGGAAAGGTGTAGTTTTCCACCAAGATAATGCAAGGCCTCACACATCTTTGGCAACTCGTGGGAAACTATTGGAGCTTGGCTGGGAAGTGATGCCACATCCCCCATACAGCCCTGATCTAGCACCATCTGATTACAATTTATTTCGAAGTTTGCAGAATTCTTTGAATGGGAAAACTTTCACAAATGACGATGATCTTCACTCGCACCTGGTTCAGTTTTTTGCTAATAAGGACCAGAAATTTTATGAGCGCGGCATCATGTAGCTGAAAGAAAGATGGCAAAAGGTCATTGAGCAAAATGGAAAATATATAATTGATTAAAAACTATTCTTTGTTTAAAAAAAAAGTGTTTTATTTTATACTACAAAACCGACAGTACTTAGTTGCCAACCCAATATACATATCTATTATATTACCCATAATAAAAAAGTCATTTAGTTGTATTATATGCGTGCAATATATGTATAAAAATTAAGTTCAATAACATTTACACTTCACCTGAAGACAATGAAGGAATATTTTATTATTTTAAGGGATATGTACGAGGGTAGTTTGACAAGTAGTGAGAATGGAAAAGAAAAACGAATTTTTTAAAGACAAAATAATTTTTATTTTTCAATATATTCTCCTAAAAGAGCAATAAATACATTGATTCCAATGCTGCTCCAATGCCATCTCTAAAATGCGATTCCGGAAGGCTTGCAAAATACTCATTTACGAAGATGATAAGCTCGTCGTTAGACGAAAATTTCTTTCCACCTAGTGCCGTTTTCAATTTTGGAAAAAGGTGGAAGTCGGAAGGGGCTAGATCCGGCGAATAAGGCGCATGCGGTACTAATTGGAAATGCGACTCGTGGATTTTTGACATCGCAACTGTGCTGGTATGCGAGGGAGCGTTGTCTTGATGAAACAGAATCTTTTTCTTTGCCATTCCTGGCCGTTTAGCACGAATCTCAATATTTAATTTTTGTAGGAGTTCTGCATAATATTGTCCGTTTATTGTGGCACCTTTCTGAAGGTAATCAATGAGCAAAATGCCTTTTGAGTCCCAAAAAATTGATGCCATCATATTGTTTGGCGATAAAGTGGTTTTCGCTTTCTTTGGAGGTGCAGAACCACGTTCTAACCATTGTTTCGACTGTTGTTTAGTTTCGGGTGTACTGTAGTATATCCAAGTTTCATCGTAAGTAACAAATCGCCTACAAAAATCACTCATTGGAAATGCGTAAACGAGTGAACTTTTGATCAGTTGTAAGCAATCGCGGCACCCATCTTGCCGAAAGCATGGAAAGGCCCAATTCTTTCGTTAAATTGTGGTGTACGCGTTCTGTTGAAATGTTTACTATGTCTGCTATACCTCTCACTTTGAGTCGTCGATCTTGTGTAATAATATTATGCATTTTTATAATCATTTCCTTAGAAGTCACGATTTTGGGTGCTTCATCAACACAGCTTGTTCTACCACGTTTAACTTCATTTACCCATCTACTTATTGTGGCGGATGATGGAGCAGATTCACCTAATGTTTCTAGTAACTTATCTCTTATTTCGGTAGCTTTCATACCCTTAATTACGAAGTATTTAATCACCGCACGATACTCTGCTTTTTTCCATTTTAACAAAACGACGTGTTGCTTCTCTTTCAATCAGCTGTCAAAAATAAACTAATCAACCGATTTATCTAAATATCGGAATGTAAACATATAAATAGGCAACCTAAATTACAGTGCATTGGTTTTACCAATTAGAGCGCCACCTATGTGTTATTCTCACTACTTGTCAAACTATCCTCGTATAGGATGGAACTACAAGTCCAAATTGAATCCAAAGAATAACTTAAGAGAATGTACTTATATTATAGGCAGCACATATAAGCTAATCAATATTTTTGATTATAATAATACAAAATGGGATACAATTATATCTATTTCTTTGATATTTTCAATTTATATTTTTAATGTAAATAAATAGTTATGACGCTGTTATGAGATTAATAAATTAGAATTTTCTTATAGATATGATACATGATTTGACAATTATACTGATATAGTTGTAAAAAGCTTTGAAGAGGTACACCTAAGGCCTCTATCATACTTTGAAGAAGTTACTCAAATAAAAAAAGTCGTTACCCAATTCACAAGAATACCCGATATTTTACCATGCATCAATTAGAATGAACTGCAATTTATATAATCTGCTATGGGTGTAAGCCAATTAGATATAACTTATATTTGCATAATATGAAATTCATAAAAAAAAACTGATAATTTTAAATAAACCGCCTTGTAAACACATTTTCAAATTGATTTACTTACGATACTGTCGCAAAATATACCTTTACACTCATTTACTATCAAAAACACACACACAAAGTATTGTTTCATTTTCGAATGTAAAACTAACAGGTTAACTCGAATAAAACGTTATAAAATATTAGATACATTACAGAATAAGTCAAGGTTAAAAATTTTGGTTTGTTTGTACTGAATTTTGTACGCAGCATTTGCCAGTAACTTTCATATACAAGATATTCACGAAATTTCCAAGTAATCAATTCGTCATTCGCAAAAACGAAATACACCGACATATATTTGAAAAAGAACAGACAATTCGGTTAGCTAATATAAGGTAAATGTGGTAAATATAATACTCATTTAATCAACAGTTTATATTATTTTATTGTTTGAAGATGGTTTTTTAGGAAAACGCAGAACAATTTTGAAAAACGTCGAATCAGTAAAAAACACGGAAGACAATTTATTTTGACAATTACTGTACCTATCAATACATTTTGGTATGTTTTAATGTAAGTATATATGCGTTTACAGGCAAATTTATTTATATTATTTAATAGTAAACTTATGAAATTTTGGAGAACCTTGTATATAGTTTATAAATCATTCATATGCAATTTTGAAATCGTTATTTTTTATCAGTTAACAGACTTTGTCATTTGAATTTGTAAAATAGAAAAAAAATGTGTTTTTTGACTTTCCATTTATGCAATTAGTTTATATTTTAAATAGAAATTTCCAATTTCAACCTTGTAGGAAACTTGTAGCAAATATCCTCTTCTGTATTTTTAATCGTAGATGTCGCCTAAGTCACGAATAAATGTTATTAACCTATCCTATAATCACCTATTTACATGCTTATTTATTCCAGTGTGACTGGCAAATTTTTAAGGCAAAAAAGTTAACAAAAAGTTGTTAAAATGTTCGAAATTAACAACCAAGTAATTACTTTGTTTACTACATTTATTTCAATTACACTTCCACATAACTTTTCATAAACATTAAATGCGAAAAATGGCATTTAATGAAGATATTGAATGTTTTTAGGAAATTTTCCCAGATTTAAAGAATGATAGAATACTACGCGTTATTAAAGGAGAAAAACCCGATAAATTACCTATATGGATCATGAGACAAGCCGGAAGGTACATGCCAAGTAGGTATTTCATTGCGTAACTTTAAAGAAAATCAACTCAAATACATATTTCAGAGTTTAGAGAATTCCGAAAACAGCACAGTTTTTTCGAGATCTGTCAGACACCCAATTTAGCATGCGAAGTTACTCTACTGCCGATAGACAGGTTTGATTTAGACGCGGCCATAATTTTTAGCGACATATTAGTTATACCACAAGCATTAGGTTTGACTGTCGAAATGAAAGAGGGCATTGTATGGTGTTGATATTTTAAATTTATTTATTTTATAAATGAGTGTCTTAGGGACCTGTTATTAAAGATGTTGTTACTCCGGAAAATTTGAATAAGTTACAGTGCAAAGGTGCTGTGGAACGTTTACATTATGTTGGTGAGGCTATAACTTTGACGAGGAAGAAATTAAATGGAAAAGTGCCATTATTTGGTTTTTCAGGTGCTCCAGTAAGTAATGAACGAAACACTATTTAAATTCAAATTAAATTAGAAAATCAACCTTAAATACCATAAGAGCAAAATATTTAGAGCATTTGAAAAATATAATTTAAAATATGTCTGAGCTATTATAGAAGTCGGTAATGTAAAGTTGCTATTTTTAAGTAATTATATAAAAATATATACACCCTACCAAAAAAAAAATATAATCTGGAACATTATTTTATTTTTAAGTTTATAAAATATTGAAAAAGTTAATTTTATCCCTGTAGAAACTTCGATGTACGTAACATAAAAACCATTTTAAGCACCTCAGGTCGACTAATATTTTGAATTTCATGAAACCCGTCCTATCAATATTGTTTTGAATTCTCTGCATTTCTATCAATTTTAGTGGACTTTAATGGGATACATGGTAGAGGGTGGCGGTTCTAAAACATATTCCAAAGCAAAAAAATGGTTGTACTCTCACGAAAAGGAAACGAACCAATTATTAACCATTTTAACTAATGTCATTGTAGACTATTTAGTAATGCAAGTCCGATCTGGCGCTCAAATACTTCAAGTCTTCGAGAGCAGCGCCGAATATTTAAATGAGTATCTATTCGAGACATTTTGTGTACCATATTTACTGAGGATATCAACAGAAGTCAAGAAGAAGGTTGAGGAATTAAATTTGGCACCTGTTCCTATGGTATGCTTAACGATTACGTGCGTTTGTGTGTGCTTAATGTAAATTGTAGGTTTTATTCGCTAAAGGAGCTCATTACGCTTTGGAAAGGCAAAAATCATTGGGGTACGATGTTATCGGAGTAGATTGGACAATTTCTCCTAAAGTTGCAAGGAGTGTACTGGGGAATGATGTTGTTTTACAGGGAAACCTGGATCCATGTGCTTTATATTCTCCGATTGATAAAATAAAAGATTATGTTCACGATATGGTTAATGAGTTTGGTACAAGTAACTATATCGTCAACTTAGGTCATGGGATATATCCAGATATGTCCGAGGAAGCTGTCGAAGCATTTATTAATGCTGTACATAGTGTAAAGTTGTAATTTCTTTTATTTTTCCAAGATTTTAAATAATAGAGTTGGCAAAAATTTGTATTTTATTTTTTCCTTTTACTGATAAAAGGACTTTTTAATCCTTCCTTTGTTAAATAAAGAGATTTATTTACATTTTGATTTTACTTTACTTTATATTGAAAATGTTTCTTAGCCCTACTTTTTTAAGCAATGATTAGAATATATATATGTAGCAAATATAATACATTAAAATATACACTCATTTTTAAAATGTCCCACCCTAACCTAGATTAAAAACCCTTTTTTTGAACTAGAAATTCAGTCAACTTGCCGGCAGGTGGCGCACAAGGTTGGAGTGAAATCTTCCGAGTGTTACCTATAGATGGCGGTCAGTGTGTACTTTCTCAAGTTACTAAATCTTATTCATAGGTGTATATTCAACAAGTGTAAGTTTTAAGTAAACGACGTTTGAATATTTGTAAAAATTTTGATCAAATATATGACTTTGAAAGACTTTATATTAAAAGAAGTGAAAACTGGGGTTTAAACAATAAATTTTATTCTTCTGTGTTTGGGTTTTCCACCATTAGGGATAATAAAACTCTTAGTTTTTATTTATGACGTTTTTTTTCCTTTTCAAGTTATGTATTGATTTTCTTTTTCTTTTGTAATCTACAAACTTAAAAAAACAAGGGAAAAATCCCCAAAATCTTCGTATATAAATGTAAAGTAGTGTTCTATTATCCCTAATAGGAGAAATCCCAAACACGAAGGAATAAAATTTATAGTTACAATGAAACGATCAACATAAAAGAAAGGAATACGTTTTCAACAATAAAAAAATATAACAGAATGTAAAGGTGGTCGTATATCAATCTAAGACGAAGAACTACCAGAGAAGAGTATTATGCAGCATTACTGGACAAGAAAAAAGAGGAGGTAGTAATTCTAGGTTATATCTAGGAGACTATTAAATAAACATGTAGCCACACAAATTATTTTATTCATGTGAAGTAAATATGTATACATTATGTACATGTAAATTAAATTATTTAAAGACTAGGTAATAAGCACTACAAAAATCTTACAAGACTAAAAATAAATTAAATATCTTAAATGTATACTTCAGGCTTAAAAGGTATGTTGTTTGATAAATGTATCAAATTAGAAAGACTTAGATTCTACTTAAAATAGTAGATACTAAGAGTAAACCGAAAAAGTAAATGGGAACATGATTCGAAGAACCACTACTAGTTTTTTCCAGAGCTGATGTGTTGCAGGACAAAGTGTACGTTTTGATTTTAGTAGTATCAAACATTGTATCGCTCAATACGATTGTAACGTTATACAAATGACGCTGCTTTAATATTTTGTTGTTAAACACCCAGCTGTTGTCAAGTTGTGATACCCTCTTCGAATTATCTCCGACAATTATTGTATTATTTGATATATATTTCAAATCGAATTCTCCAATAGTCCAAGAGTAGTTTTTCTCCACTTTGATTTCATCGAACAGCTTCACCTCCCTTGGATGTAACTTCCCAGTCGAAGTGGGAGATGTAGTATCTGTGATGACGATGTACATTTTACTGAAAAAGTAGATATTTAATGTCCGTTTTTAATTTCAAAGTTCATCAAGTTACTTACCTAATATCACCCTCTACATCAACAATAGATGGTATACTGATATTCAACTTGATGTCGGTTGTATTTTTTATCGTTGGTAATTCCGAAAAATGTAGTGTCTTTTGCCAATTTGAACCTTTCGTTGATTCTCCTATTCCGTTCGCCGCTATTATTTCCACGAGCAATTTTTTTGATTTTAAATTGTAATCGGTCACATCGATCTGGAAATATTAATATAGATTAATTTGTTTGATTGAAGATTCATTATTCTGTGTAAATTCTCTAATTGGGGTCTTGGATTTAGATCTACAAACTGTCTTTTACCAAAGGTTATCACTGAATATATTACGGCCTTGAGCGATGACCTACGTAACGCTAAAAAAACAGAAAATATCGAAGTAGGAGGGTCTTAGATTTTGCAAAATTGACAAGAATGCTTTAAATTGAACCAAGCTTGAAGGTTGTGGTATTCAAAGAGAAGAAGAAGATTGTAAAAAATAATCACTGCGTATGAAATGTGGAGATGTTTCAATGAATCATCGGTACATAAAATTTTTATGACGCAGAAGTGAATCATCAAAACATATAATGGGTTAAAAATGAAGGATTGTCACCAAGCCAAGGCTTGCGCGCAAAAATCAACCGCTAAACCTATAGGCATTTCTTTCAATTACAAGGGAATAGTGTATACGTATAGTATTTCGTATGGTATTCCACAGTCAACTTCATTCTTAAAAACAAAGCACAACCACGACATCGCTTGCAAGCACGTAACTATTGTTGTGACATGTGCACTGCGACTTCTATCTGTACGTCCAAGTAAAAGAAGACCTTAAACGTCGTTTTCAAATAGAATTATATGCTAAAAAAGGTCTTAAGGCAATTTTAAAGAAGTTCTCAAAGAGTGACTGTAAATAATGACAGCATAATTGGGTCAACGTAGTTGTCTTTTGGAGATGCTGATTACAAAGGGTACTCGAAAAGTTTTGCAATACAGCTTTGTTTATTTAATTTTTTTAAAGTAATTTCCTCTACACTCAATACACCTCTCTATTCTCTGAAAGCAATCTTTAAACCAGTTCTGCCAAGTTTCACTAGGGAGTAAAGCACACTCGTTGCCCCAAGCCCGCAGAAGGTCCTCATCACTTGAAAACCGCCTCCGTTTCAGCTTCATTTTCACATGCGGGAACAGTGCAAAGTCGCAGGGAGCAAGATCTGGACTGTAAGGAGGGTGCACGAGAAGTTTCAATCCTGTCGTGGTCAAATATTCGGTGTAAACTTTGGCGTGGTAAGCTGGAGCATTATCGTGATGGAAGAACCAGGTGTCCATTCTTGACTTTTGCCGCAGGTTCTTCATAGATCCAATGACTTTAGGCAGGCACTGTTCAGTATACCACTTAGCTGTGACTGTCTTCTGTGTGTCCAAAACGACGCGTTCCACAATTCCATTCGATTTGAAGATCGGGATTTTCTGACAGCTACGGGTGTGTCATCATCATCAAAGACCCAAATTTTGTTTTGATCTTTGGTCGGCACACCATAATAGTACAGCCAAGTCTCGTCACCTGTCACGATGTTGTTCACATACCGAGATTGTCCCTTATTAAGCTTTTTTAGCATATCCTGGCACCAAGTCATACGTCGTGTCATCTGCTCTTCAGTCAGTCGATACGGCAACCAGAGAGAACAAAGTTTCTTCACGTGCAAATGATCATGCAGAATCGAACGAATTGCTGGCGCATTTATGCCTGAAGTACCCTGTATCTGTTGGTAAGTCACTCGCCTGTCCTCGCCAAGCATTTTCCTCACAGTAGTAACGTTTTCCTCCGTAACTGACGTTCGTGGCCTTCCCGGCCTCTCAGCATCTTCCACAGTTAAATTTCCTCTTTAAAATTCTCTATACCACCTGAATGTCGTTGTGCGATGTGAACAAACATCACCTAGTGCAAGAGTAATTTCTTCGAAGCACTAGTCTATGTTTGAACCACGCACGAAACTATAACGCAAAACTGCCCTTATCTCATTTCGTGACCACGATGCTATCGCAAGCACTTTACACTCTCACTGCTAATGAATAACTGAGCCCATCGACATGGCGCGGCGGCTACTATGCACGTGTGAACATGTCTCAACATGCAGCAAGAAGCAGCTTCTTACGATTCATTGTTGCGTCACATTGCAAAACTTTCCTAGTACCCTTTGTATAAGTAATTTTTGAAATGAACTCAAATTTACTTACCGTATGGCTATAATTTAGGCGTTCTTCTGCTACATTGTATAATGACGAGAATTTATTATTGACGATTAGGATAAACTGAAGAATTCGACCGTTCGGGACGTCGGGATGTTGCCAAGTAACATTTAAAATTCTTTGATTCTTCCAAACATAACTAACATGTAGTGGTGGAGATGGATCTGGAAAAAATTTCTTTAATAGAAAATCAATTTAAACTTGAAAACACGAATTTATCGAAATTAATACTTGAGTTGATACAAAAAGATTTATAACCACGTTTAGTTTGATGCCAGTTGATTTTTTTTTTAATTAGAAGATTTCGTTGTTATTATTATTTGTTCTCTGGGAAGAGACGCAAATATATCTAAATTCCTTTGGAGGCTGCGGTTAATTGAATGATTAAAAAAGACAGAAAAACCTCTACCATATTAATATTTGTGTCTTGGATAAGTATTTCGACAACTACGTTGTCAGCATCAGCAGAAAATTAAACGCAGTGAAACGCACGAAACGCTTTCCTTGAAAACCGCACAAACACGGTGTGTATGTACGTCATTGTGTTTAATTTTCTGCTGATGATGACAACTTAAATTAGATCTAATACACAAATATTAATGTGATAAAGAAAGAGAGACAATTGGTTTTATTTTACGATAATAATATCGCTTTTAAAACTGGATTATTTAAAAGTTTAAATAGAAATCTTGTCGTAGTAGTTTAGAAATTACAAAAACGAAACAAAAGAATATCTATTTTAAAATGCCGAATTGATCAAAAACTAAATTCGATCCATAACTGACGAAGAAAGCAATGGAAATATTTTTAATTATAATACTCACGTCTTTTACTGTTGCTGTGGCCATAAAACTCGCTTTTTCCAAACTTGTCTACGTATCGATTCTTCGCTCGAATCTGCAAGAAAAATTAAATATTAAAAAATTTCGCAATCTTATGCAAGATATAATAAAGGAAGTAAGAACTTTGTAAATAGTTAAGTGACACAATTACAAATTTCTGCGCCGGAGAAGGACTCGAAGCCCTATGTGCCGTTTGCTAGACGGCTGCCTTACTTAGGCAGTATAGTTTCGAATCCTTCAACACACCATAAATCCTATTATGGAAACAGATTCGGTTTTAGTGTTATCATAAATATTCTTCGAATTACAGGTAGATTAGAGTTCAAACTAGGTTTTACCACCTTTTTTTTTAATATTTTTTTGGAACTGACGCCATAAACAATTTTTATTGAATAAAAACTCATAATTGAATTACAAAACAAGTAATCTGACGATTGAAGATCTAAGTGTTAGATTTGAGCTTTCTGTTAGCTATCTCCGGGATTACTACACAATATTTTGAACTTGTATTTGGTGTAATTATTGCATTTTATTTCCCCTATTATATCTGTTTATTTCAAGGACATTTTATATACAATAGATATTGTAAGTAACCATATGTATACTTTTAAATGTATAATTAGGCATTCTTCATCTTGACTTCTGAGCTGGAACCGCGTCTTCGACAATTTTGGTACCGACGTTTGGTCACCATTTGTATGAGGCATCCTTAGGATTTAAGAGTCGTGCTGAGACTGGTACAAGTCTGTGGTGGATGGGTTTATGTTGGGATATTGGTCACGAGTCAATGGAGCGTTACAGTTACAGTCGGGAAGTTTGGAGATATAGGATTGCCAAGCTTTGTCTAGAGGATAACTATCGTCACGCTTTAAGTTATTAAAGTGTTTGGAGATTTCTATAGATTCACGTAATTTTCGGCCATAGTAACGACTGGTGTGGGACTGAATTTTAAGCGGATCAAACTGGATATGGTGTCTGGCTTCAAGCCTATGCTTAGCAAGTGTAAAACCAGTTACGTGCAGCAAACTGGTACAACGCTCATGTCGCTTTGTTTCTCCAATATATACAATTGCTGCACGAGCGAGGAATTTTGTAAACACCAACTGATTTTAAAGAGATACCGCCTTTCACTGAAGATGGGGCTAAAAGTTTGGAATGGGTTTTAAAGATGGTTTTAATTTTGTTTTTGAAGTATTCTACTGATGCTGTCAACGGTGCCTTGTGTATAGTGTAGATGGGCTTTAGAGAGGGGAAATGATGTACGAGTATTGGATTATGGAACTCTACGAATGAGATGTATCGGCCTACCATATGGTCTGCTAAATATCTAGTTTGGACAAATTGTTGTTTATAAGGACATCGATGATATTACTTAATTCCTGGGAGAGAGAGTACTAGTTAGATATGTTGAAAGCTCTTTGTACCAAGGAGTTAATGACGTTGTTTTTGATACCGGCAAGTGTGTGGGTTGCGGTAAGTTGAATGTCTTAGTGAACTATCCAGAGGACGATTCACTAGACATCTAGGAAAGAAAGAGAGCCCTCTGATTCGACCTCTATGGTAAAACTTATGGAATTGTCCTGGGGATTCAGAAAGTAGTGAAGTTATTTAAGGAATCTCGACCATGCCGCTGAATAACGAAGTGATTTTAAAGAAATACGATATTTTACTGAAGACGGATGTGAAAGTTTGGAATGGGGTTAAAGGATGGTTTTGATATTGTTTTTAAGACGTAATCTACTGATGCAGTCAGTGATGCCTTGTGTAGAGGGTAAATGGACTTTAGAGAGGAGCTTTAGATTTTAGAAGTTGGTCTATGGTGTGTTAAATATCATGTTTGGAGAAATTGTTATTTATAAGAGCGCTTTAACTCCAATTGCCAGCAGATAGTATTCGTCGAATTATTTGGATGTTGTTACATATAGGAACTTTGGTAAATAAGAATTCGACGTCGAGACTAACTAGTAATCTTTTAGGATCTACCGTCAGGTCATTCAGACTTTGGATAAAATGTATGGAGTTTTTGCTTAAGTAATTACGTTGCCGGTCTATGATTTAAGGGCATTGAATATTTAGATAGTGTATAAATGAGACCGCTTATAGTAATAACTGTAGTTTGTAAATTTTGGGGTGGCCGTACAGTTTGGGGACTTTGGAGTCGCTGGGTAATAAGGCTTTTTGGGAATCAGGAACAGAAGACGTTTTATGGAAGCTATAATGGTACGTTCTATTCGTCAGGTGGAATATCACTTAAGAAGTTTATAGGTACCATCATGGAGAAGTGTCTGTATTTTATGTTCGTATTCATTAATGTCAAGAACAACGGTAGCGTTGCCTTTATCAGCTTTGAGTACAACGATGATGGGGTCGGATTTTAAAGTGTTCTGGGCTAGAATCTCGGGTCTTCGAAGATTACATTTCGGTGGCTTGGTCAGTGCGAGGATTTTCGAAGTTTCGAAACGAATGTGTAATGATGTCTTCTGTAGGTGCGTATTTTGGAGTAGGCGCAAAATTGGGCTTTTCGGAAACAACGGAAATTTCTTTGGTAGATTACGGTCTTTTAGAGACGTTGATGACGATGTGCGACATAGAGATATTATGTTGCAGAGGTTTGGGTAATAAAGTCTGAAATTCTGGGATGTGTCTTTGTGTTATATGGTGTTTCGTGTAATTATACAAGAAGTGGAAAATCCTTAACTAGAAATTAATGCAGGATTTACCTCAAAATTGTATGCTGCGTTTAAAAAGTCGTCGCCTTCTATTGTGTAGCATATATAGTCTGGCCATAATTTGCAAGTCGATCCTCCGTCTACATTGCGCGTTTTTATGTCGTCGCTATCTTCGTAAAAGGAAATTTCGTAAACTTCCACACTGTTAGTTGATAGATTTGGTGGCAACCATTTTAAGCTAATAGATTCCCTGTTTACATCGTAAGCTTTTATGTTTCGGACCTTACCAGGTACTATAAATAAAACACAGTTTGTACTTGCGCCAATGTAAAATTTTGATACGAATCTAAGACGATATTTCTAAATTAATATATAGCAAAGATTACTAGAGATTTTAAGGTTGTCGTCTATATCCGCACTGGTAACATTGTTAACACAGAGAGATATTGTTTTCTTCATTATTTTTGTGTATCGAGAAGATACGGGAAGAATCCACAAAAACTTGTTCGTTAATAATACGAGTTTACTTGATGATAGGTGAATTCCTTGAAACGCGTTGTAATCAGGGTGTTATTAACATTTGAACGATTCTTTTAATATTTAATGATTATTGCAGTTGAAAATGGAGACTTTCAAATCCGAATTCTTTTAATTACGAGCTAAATTGCTGTAAATCTAACATATATTTAAACTGTTCGAAATACGATATCAAACATATCAAATATAGAGCAAAGTGAAAGAACCAGATTGAACATCTTTAAGTAAAATGCTTAAAAGAACACAAAGGCAAAATTATATTAAGAAGACCAACAAAATCGAGAAGTTTTCTATTTAATTTTACCACGTCGTTCGTGGGTAAACTTTCAACAAGATACGTAGCAAATCTTAAGAGCAAAACAGGAATGGAAAATGACATGGTAAAAGTGTTGAGTTGAGAATCCTTCATGGAACTTTAACGGCAGAAAGATGATTAATCGAGTTCATCTACACAGACTAACATCGTAGATAAAGTGGGTCTGATGGAATGGAAAAGAAGTCAACAGATTCTAACTGGACATGCAGGCTACAATACATTTGAAATAGTTCCAGAGGAATATACTTCGTTTAAATCTCAGTCCAGCAACGACAAGTATGTAAGGTGGAGGTGAATGTGTTAAACATAGATAAATGTCCGATAACCTATTCTTGCCTCTTTGAGTTCCTGGAAAATGTGACTGTTAAAGGTCAATAAGTGTAAGTGGAGGTTTTACCGTGGACCCAGGTAATGTGATTAATCATCTGCTGATGATGGCAACTTAGTCGTCGAAACGCGTATACAGAATACGAATATTGATGTGTTTTTGGTTAAATAAGATGTATTGTAGGTAAACGAAGGATAAAATATTTACGATCCGGTATTCAATTCAGTAACATGATATTTATGAGGCTAGTTTAGCGTATTTCTCTGATTGGTTCATATGAAATGCTTAAACTATATTTATTCTTAAACGGGAACCTCCAGCAAGTCACTTTTTCAACATTGATTTGAATGAAAAATTGATAAATCATCAGAATACAGCGCGTTTCAAAAAGAATATGCGTATTACAAAGTATTATTTTGTCCAAACTATTGACGGCTGCGTCTCGGCTCGGCTATTGGAGAAACGAATACATAGTCTAGTTTACTTAATAGCCGCTAGATATCAGTTGTCTTCTGTTTTTCTTGGTAACCGTCATATGTTTAAAATGGCTACTCCGTAGCAGAAATCATTTTGTGTTCTCGAGTTTGCGAAGTGCAATTCCGTGATTACAGTGCAAAGATGTTTCAGGTTGAGCTACCAAATTGATCCTCCGAATGGGTGGAACATTCGCAAATGGTATCGACAGTTTGTAGATACAGGATGTGTATGTTAGGGGAAAGAGTCCTGGCCGCTCTCGTGTTTTTGAAAAAAATGTTGCACGAATTCAAATAGCTTTCCAACGTAATCCTTTCAAAATCAACTCGTCGTGCCAGTCCGAGGCTGCGCGGAGACAACTTCATTTTTCAACAAGACGGGGCGCCCCCTCACTGGAGTCGCCAAGTGCGTGAATATCTGAATAAAACTCTACCGAACCGTTGAATTGGTCGTCAAGGAGCTGGCAACTTATCATGTCTCAACTGGGCTCCACGGTCACCGGCTCTGACACCCTGTGACTTCTTCCTTTGGGGTTTCGTTAAAGACAACGTTTATGTACCACCACTCCCACAGAACCTGGAAGAGTTGAAGAACCGGATCCGTACTGCCATAACATCAGTAACGAAGGACATGTTTGCCCGAGTATGGGAGGAATTTGAGTATCGATGTGATATTGTTCGTGTCGCTGATGGAGGACATATTTAACATCTGTAATCTGAACTTGAGAGGTTCGTAAATATGTGTGTAACGTTTCATATTCGTATGTCTTAAAGTTTAATAAATATATGCATTCGAAATACGTATATTCTTTTGTGAAACACCCTGCATATTATTACTATACATCTAACAGGATGGCAATATCGTTGATGTAGAAAGAAAACTGTTTTGGGGCTTGTTCTGATCCCTGCGGAACACCGTTCAATACAGGCGAATAATGTAACTTATAAGTGTGTGTCTTATTTATGTAAAAACTGAAACCGTTTGTTGAATATTTCTTAAACTGTATTACATATTTAATTTCTTCATCGGTCACACAATACATTTCACGAAATGTTCCAGTTGGCCCATTTCATTATTAAAATATGTTAAAAGTGATTTAATATAAGTCGAATTGGTATTTTAAAATGACACAATGTGTAGAGAATGTTATACGAGTATGTGATACAATAAATCCAATAAAGATATAATATCTTACCTTGGAAACTTATAGGGGCTACGTATTCAACACCTCGAATGTCTGTACCACGCCAATATTGAAACTTCAGAAAGTATCCTCCTCCGTGTTTGTCTATATTAAAATGGATATCCGTACCTGATCCTGGCTTGGTTTCGTTTTGACGAAACATGACAGGGTTTCGATTATGAGTAACACTAATGTTGTATAGAATTGGCCCCCCTATATGTTTACACGGCCAGTCTATCGAAAATGTTCCTTCTACGTTAGTATGATTGTGAGTTATTATTGGTTTTTCTTCATTGCCAAGTGTAGCTGAAATATTTTTGAAAAATAATTCGTTTAATTTTTATGACTTGTCTAAGAAATGGAAAATATCTTTATTCTCAGAATGTTTAAGAAATTTCCTTTGGAACTGCTATAATTTAAATTGTTTCAAAATTGGAATGATTTTACGATGATCTAGTTTGTGATTAAATCCCTTTGGATCCATTTATAATAGTATACATATACAATATTTATTTCTTGTACTTAAAACTTCGAACGCCATAGACAAAGCTTTTTAAATACTTTGAGAAGGGAAATAAGCTTCTTTCGATGGTAAGGTAAATTTAATAGAGAATGTCGTTGATTAAATTGATTAAAAAACGTAAATAAACCCTTTTCGCAATCGCACAGAATCAAATCCGTACCGAACATTTACCATCGCAAGCCGAACACACACTGAGAGTGTGTATTTGACTTTTTGTTTTCGGGTCTCACTGGCGATTAATTATCTGCTGATGGTGACAACTTAGTTGTCATCATCAGTGTCGTCAAAGTAGCGGTTGCTTTCAAAATGTAGTTAACATATAGGTCAAAGTATTAGTAGCGTCGGCCAAATTATGTACACTCTTATACGAGGGTAGTTTGACAAGTAGTGAGAATGGAAAAGAAAAACGAATTTTTCAAATACAAAATAATTTTTATATTTCAATATATTCTCCTAAAAGAGCAACACATTTATTCCAACGGTGCTCCAATGCCGTTATGCCATCTCTAAAATGCGATTCCGGAAGGCTTGCAAAATACTCATTTACGAAGATGATAAGCTCGTCGTTAGCCGAAAATTTCTTTCCACCTAGGTGGAAGTCGGAAGGGGCTAGATCCGGCGAACAAGGCGCATGCGGTACTAATTGGAAATGCAACTCGTGGATTTTGGACATCGCAACTGTGCTGGTATGCGAGGGAGCGTTGTCTTGATGAAACAGAATCTTTTTCTTTGCAATTCCTGGCCGTTTAGCACGAATCTCAACATTTAATTTTTGCAGAAGTTCTGCATAATATTGTCCGTTTCTTGTGGCACCTTTCTGAAGGTAAGCCCATTGAATCCCAACAAATCGATGCCGTCACCTCGTTTGCCGATAAAGTGGTTTTTGCTTTCTTTGGAGGTGCAGAACCACGTTCTAACCATTGTTTCGACTGTTGTTTAGTTTCGGGTGTACTGTAGTGTATCCAAGTTTCATCGTAAGTAACAAATCGCCTACAAAAATCAACCGGATTCCGCTTATAAAGGTCAAAACACTCATTGGAAATGCGTAAACTAGTGAACTTTTGATCAGTCCTATGCAATCGCGGCACCCATTTTGCCGAAAGCTTGGAAAGGCCCAATTCTCTCGTTAAAATGTGGTGTACGCGTTCTGTTAAAATGTTTACGATGTCTGCTATCTCTCTCACATTGAGTCGTCGATCTTGCGTAATAATATTATAGATTTTTATAATCATTTCCTTAGAAGTCACGATTTTGGGTGCTCCAGAGCGCGCTTCATCGACGCAGCTTGTTCTACCACGTTTACATTCATTTATCCACCTACTTATTGTGGCGGATGATGGAGCAGATTCACTTAATGTTTCTCGTAACTCATCTTTTATTTCGGTAGCTTTCGTACCCTTAATTACAAAGTATTTAATCACCGCACGATTCTCTGTTTTTTCCATTTTAACAAAACGACGTGTTGCTTCTCTTTCAATCAGCTGTCAAAAATAAACTAATCAACCGATTTATCTAAATATCGGAATGTAAACATATAAATAGGCAACCTAAATTACAGTGCATTTGTTTTACCAATTAGAGCGCCACCTATGTGTCATTCTCACTACTTGTCAACCTATCCTCTTAGTTTTAGAAGTATTTTATAGAATTACAGAAAATGTTTTGGGAATTACCTAAAGCAGTAGTATTAAACTCTCTCTCTTCAACACAATTTACTCCATTGTTTCTGTATGTTACTATGGCATTGTAGAGGGAAAATGGTAATAAATTAACAATAGTACCAGATTCTGTCACGGTTTTTTTTTCATTTGTATTTATGTTTCTTCGATTAAGGCATCCCAAACTAGTTACGTACTGTCAAAAGAAAATGTATATAGATTTGTTACATTTTCTCTTCAATAACTTACCCAATATTCTATTTTACCATTTGTAATACTTGGTGGAAAAGAAACTTCTATACTTGTAGCATTTAGGACATGAATTTTGGGCGAATTACCTAAAATTGCAATATATACAAAACATTCTTTTTTATTTGACACAGAGGTTGTATAATAACATTTATAATTTACGAATAGATCTTTTTAGGAACACTTACTTTCGTTAAGACATTCACTTTGTGCCATGCAATTTGTTTGGAAGTATAAGTTTGCAATGAAAACAAACGCGTACAATCGGACCCTAAAAATATAATAAAAAATATAGAAATTTTTTGTTAGATTGTAACGCTGTAAAAGAAAATAATGCACTGTTTAATTTCGTGTATTATTCTAGCATTATAGGTATAAAGTATCTATAATTAAAGCTGTGTATTGCGCCATGTTAATTAAGTAACACGCGTCGAAATATATATAGGGCATATCGTCGTGAGTTCTGCACACAGTGAGAATCTAGTCAGTTGTATGAAAGCTGTAGAAGAGAAGGCATCGTAACAAAACTGGCAAACGGTGTTTATCTTTGACAGATTTGGTTAATGTATTTATGTCGGAGTTTACGCACGTTTAACAACGTACGAGATAAGAGAATAAATGCATATTACAAAATACAGCTACTGACTTTGGAAAGTAACAAAACAAGTACATGAACTCAAAGTAAGGTTAAGTATAAGAGACACCTAATAACAACTCAAGCAATAATTAGGTCATACTTAAACTTATCGAAATTAATAATTCAGTCAACGAATGCAATAATAAAATAAATACTAAATAGTTGATGGGATACAGTGAATGGTAATTTACAAAACTAAAAACATGGTCGTTAAATCAAATACAAATTCCATATACAAGAGTATAGCAATTTCTTTTTTGATATACGATGATGTTTCCACTATTTTCGAACAAAGAAAATGTAGACATACTCTGAATAAAAGAAATTGCTATTCCACAGAATAGTATGAGCAGGTTGTATATTAATCTGCTTAAAGAAAGTAAAGTTTAATGCTGGTAATTTTGACGGAGCCTGTGGTTGATTAACTTGATCACTGAAGGTTGATATATTATAACCCCTTTACACATTAATTTTCGTGTTCTGTATACGTATTTCGACAACTAAGTTGACTAAATGAAAGAAAAGGGACAGTGCAATAAATCACATGTAGGTATTTATCTGTTATGTCCGTGTTCCTTTTTTAATGTCATTCATCCTAGTTTAGGGGAAACAATTTTTAAAAATCATATGAAACGAATATACAGTATACATTTTGGTTCTCAACGGTACGGATCGCGTACGGAGTTTGTTTCCATACGGGTATTTCCGCCGTAGTTTTCCAGGTGCGACGCTGTTTAATTATCTGGTGATGATAACTTAGTTGTCGAAATACGTATACAGAATACGAAGATTAATGTGGCAATATATATCAATCTTCAGTGAAAAAGTTTAATGCGATGAAAATTTATTTATTTTGCAAAATTATAACATCATCAATGCAAAATAAAGTCGAGAAGTATTTTCGAATAAATATGTACATTTTTTTAATTTGATTTATTTAAAATATTTTTCAAAACCTCTTTAAAAGAAAGTATGACAAATAAAAATATTCGATTTAATAAAATTAAATTGGTAGAAACTATTTTGAAAATAAATAAAATTTCGACTGACTTTGATTGATGTTAATATTAAAAATTATTTTAAAAATAATCCGCATTTTCTTTTATAAAAACAAATTTGTATTTTTTAATTTATTTTTTCTTAAATCCTCGTTAATTTAGTGTTCGAAAATCAATGAAGCACCGTGTATATTGTTAGGATTGAAGTCATTATATGTGATTATTAGTGATTAACTAAATCGCTAAAGTTTGATATGTAACCCCTTTCCACATTAATTTACGTATTTCGACAACGAAGTCGTTATCTGCTGATGATGACAACTTAGTCGTCGAAATACATATACAAAATACGAAAATTAACGTGGAAAGGGGTTTTGTATCAACCTTTAGTGATTAACTCGAAAATTTAGCATCCGAAAATCAATGAAGCACCGTGTATATTGTTAGGATTGAAGTCATTATACGTGATTATTAGTGTAGTATATATATATATATATATATATATATATATATATATATATATATATATATATATAGATATAATTTAAATCAAGACATTTATTCAAAAATGTGAAACACTTACCACATTTTCATCTTTCAATTTTTTCACAACAAAACAAACAATATTTCACTAGAATATGTAATGAAAACGAAGAAGAGATGGGTCACTCTCTCGATATCTTCAACGTTCACTCACACTGAAACTTAATTACTAGATTCTACCTTTACATGATCGCTTTAGCGAATCGAATGACACATATTTACATATTTTAATGCTTTTGTATTATTATTCGTTCGAACGTAAGCCTTGACGTACTTTTCTAAATAATTACCAGTTTTGTCTTGTAGGAAATCCTGATGTTTGGTTGTTTTGCGATAATTTTGCCAACGACCGTCACTGTGGTATAAAGACGTTTACGGTATATTACCTCAAACGTTATTAGTGGCGACTTGATGAGAAATTTCTGAAAGCGTTTGCGTTAGAACGAATATGAAATGGAAAGTAATTATTTGCAAATTCTTTAGAAGTATATAAATATGGAAGCAGAGTTTTCAGAAAAAAGATGTCTCTTTCGTCAATCAATGGCCAACTACGTCTTAAAAACAATATTACCGAAGATTAAATTTAATCAATTATGATTATGGAACATCATCCCAAGCAGTAGAGGTAGGATAGATGATCCGAAATCTCTATGCTTTGATAAACATCCAAACGGAGCAGTTTCAGCATCGTTGTCAGTTGAAAATTTCTGACCCACGATGTATTTTTTAATTGCGGAAAAATGTGATAATTCGGCGTTTCTAAATTTGGCAAATAAGGCAGGTGCGATAACAAATTGAAGCCCAATTCCTTAATTTCTGCAATAGCTACGAAATGTGTGATAGCCTTACATGTGAAAGATATTTTTTTTCTTGTATAGACTAGGACGCTCTTCATCGACTTTTTGCTTTAATACAGGGTGTCTATAAAAGAACTCCGGGGTTTAAAAAATTAATATTTTTTAAACTATAAAAGATAGCATAATTTGATCAATTCCTTTGAAACAAGCAGCTCAAAGAGTTTTACTCATACCAATTGGGAATGTTTCTCTCAACAGTTGGCAGCGCTGCGGAGCGTTGACCTTGAAATGACGTAGCGGCTGCGGCAGGCAGTCAGTGTCGTCTGGACTGCCGCGCTATGGCGACGCCTCAACAAAAGGCTCAATGTGTTATTTGGCTCATAGAAACTAATTCTGTTGTTACTGTACAAAGGAACTTTCGACGTAGCTATGGTGTTGACCCACCTACAGACAAAACAATTCGTCAGTGGTTATGTGCGTTCAAGGAAACAGGAAGTGTTTTGAAGCAAAAGTCGCCGGGTAGGCCGCGTGTGTCTCAAGAGAATGTGGACAGAATCCGCGCTTCATGCACTCGAAGCCCTAAGAAATCGTTAACAAGACGCAGTCTGGACTTGGGGTTACCAAGATCAACAGTCCATAAGGTAATTCGTAAAAGACTTCGTTTAACTGCCTACAAGATACAACTTTTACACCATATCAAACCGGCAGACAAGGTTAAGAGATTCGAATTTTCTGTTTCCATGCTGGATAAAATTGATGAAGATAATGATTTTTTAAAAAGTGTGGTTTTTAGTGATGAAGCTACTTTTCATGTGAACGGAACTGTAAACAGGCATAATTGCAGAATTTGGGGTTCAGAGCCGCCCCATGAGTTTATTGAGTACGAACGTGACACGCCCAAAGTGAATGTTTGGTGTGCTCTTATGCGTGACAGAGTCATAGGTCCCTTCATTTTTGTCGAAAGGAATATCAATGGTGATGTCTATTGTGACATGTTAGAGGAGTATGTTTATCCTCAGTTGGATGACATTGAGGCGGAGAAAGGTTTAGTTTACTTCCAACAAGATGGGGCGCCGCCACACTTCAGTTTGCGTGTGCGTGAGTCACTGGACGCTCGTTTCGGCAACAGGTGGATTGGAAGGGAAGGACCTATTCCATGGCCACCAAGGAGCCCTGATATGACTCCGTTGGACTTTTTCTTCTGGGGGCATATCAAGAATCTTGTGTATGCGGAGAAAATTCGAAATGTTCGCCATCTCAGGGAACGAATAGAGAATTGCGTGGCGTCCGTTCCCCCAGACATGCTCGCCAGGACATGGGAAGAGGTAGAATACCGTTTCGACGTGTGCCGTGCCACTCACGGAGCTCACATTGAACTTCGCTAAGTTGTTAAAAAATCTTGAAAATGTAAGCTTTCTAATCATGTATAAAACATGTATGTACGTTTTTTACTTTATTAAAATATTTTGTCTTAAAACCCCGGAGTTCTTTTATAGACACCCTGTATAAGCAAAAGGCCGGTAATCAAAATAACAATACCTTTTGTATATCAAAAAAATGGAAGCAATTACCATTCCTTCAAATGGAACAGCCATCGTCTTCTTTGGAGGTGAACAACTGCGTCACCACTGTTGACACTGTTGTTTTGTTTGTTTCGGGCGTATAGGCATTGAGACTTTGGATTAAGAGAGAAATGAAGAACTTGCAGATTCTACAAACTCTCCCCAGTTAAATTTAAAATTGTAATTTAACAATCTCCATATCCCATTCGGTTAGTTTTTAGGTTAGGTTATGTTCCAGTAGTACTTGTATTATAGTATATACACATTCGATGAAGTCAGTGAATTAATACGTGTGTTGTATTCTAAATTTTGCATATAAAACTGGAATAAAACAGTAGATAGTTTTAAAGACTTCATTGTTTTTCGAAGTATTATCCACGAAGACTAATGCGCGTTTGTATGCGCTCGAACCAACTCTGGAAGTTCTCTCTGCAAGTGATCTCTTCGTTTGATGAACATTTCTGTTTTCCGAGCGAAATCTCAAGTCTAGGAAACAGTTGGCGGCCAAATTTAGTGAATACAATTGGCCAATCAATTCGAACCTCAATTCGTGAATTTTTGCCATGGCAGCTATTGAAGTGTGGCGGTGTCTTGGTGGAACAAAACTTCATATTTCAAATTCGACCGTTTTCCCGCAACTTCTGCCTTTAGCTTGTCAAGTAATGATGCATAGTTTCCTCTGATATTTATATGGAACATTCTTACTGATTCCATTTGGCACTCTAATTTAGAAGCTTTAGGAGTCTTACGGCTTTTGCCAGTACTAACAAGCCATACGTGGGTTCTCTTTTAAGTTTTGCATGTAAAACTGGAATAAAACAGTAGATAGCTTTTAAAGATTTCATTGTTTTACGAATTATTCTCCACGAAGACTAATGCGCTTTTGTATGCGCTAGAACCAACTTTAGAAGCTGTTGTTCCACTTGTTTATTGGTACAGTCAAAATTGTGTTCTCGAAGGCATCGACTGCTCCTTCTGACGACTGGAACTTTGACCACGCGGTCTGTTCTTGATTTTCGTAAAGAAATCGTTGGGATTTATATCTGTACTGTATGGAGGATGGTCCAACAATTCGAAGTTATATTGCGTTAAAAATTCAATTGTCTTACGTGCTGTGTGCGAACTTGCATTATCTTGGTGGAGGATGATTCGTCGTTCGAGGTTGGTTTTTCGAAGCTCAGCGACGACTTGTAGTAAACAAGTGGTTGTATACTAATCGGCAGAAACAGTTCTTTTATTTTGTAGAGGAATTGTTGTTACGTGACCAGTTTTTGAAAAAAATGTCGCGATCATCTTTTTGCAGACACTTCGGATGACTTTTGTAGGCTTTTTTCACCTTGGAACACCCAAACGAACGACTGACGTTTATTTTCTGGCTCGTATGAGTAAATTCAAAATTCATCACCACCGACAACGTTGTATACGCCTTTAGAGTTTTCGGCGTTAAAGCGATCTAGAGTTTAGCTCTCAGAGTCTAGTTGCTCTAGCTGCTCTGTTCTTCGGTCAACAAATGCGGTACCCTAGGGCTGTATTTTTCAAATCGAGTGGAATTGTGGAACGCGTCGTTTTGGACACACATAAAACAATCACAGCTAAGTGGTATACTGAACAGTGCCTGCCTAAAGTCATTGGATCTATGAAGAACCTGCGGCCGAAGTCAAGAATGGACACCCGATTCCTCCATCACGATAATGCTCCAGCTCACCGCGCCAAAGCCCGCACCGAATATTTGACCACGACAGGATTGAAACTCCTTGAGCACCCTCCCTACAGTCCAGATCTTGCTCTCTGCGACTTTGCACTGTTCTCGCATGTGAAAATGAAGCTAAAAGGGAGTCGGTTTTCCAGCGATGAGGACTTTCTGCGGGCTTGGGACAACGAGTGTGCTTTTCTCTCTAGTGAAACTTGGCAGAACTGGTTTAAAGATTGGTTTCGGAGGATGGAGATATGTACTGAGTGTAGAGGAAGTTACTTTGAAAAAATTACATAAACAAAGCTGTATTGTAAAACTTTCCTAGTACCCTTTGTACGATGTATAAAGCGGTTAAAATTAGAATTTTTTTAGTTATGCAATTGTTTATTTATCTTTTCTTTTTCTTTAAAATATAATCTGTTATAAGAAGGTTTAGTTACTGCCAGATGCATTATCTTTTATTTCATTAGTAATTACGGAAACCAATGTGTATTTTGTGCAAAAATTGTGGTCGATGTGGTATCCTGAAGTTTAGTAATCTTTTGTCGAAATGACTTTCTAAGAATATTTTTGAAGTTAGACCACGCGTTATCTAACATATAATATTTACATTTTTCGGTCGCCAATTTAATCTTTTTGGTCATTATTTGTGACTTTTTGTTATTTTATTAGTTTGCTAGGAAATCTATTTTGCGATAAATGTAAAAATGGGAAATACATATGTACATACATACTCTGCTAACCTGTGTTAAAACAAAACTTCATATGTACATATATCTGCACAGAAAAAAAACTTAAATATTCACAATGGAAGTTCCCTATTGATATTTTTAGTTTAAAAATTATATAAACACGCTGATAAAGTCAAAATTGTAAAATCATGTATTTGAATTGATTTTAAAATGATGTAATATAATATACAAACAACCGTAAACAGAAAAACCAATTTATGTAGACGCATATAACATGCGTCACATACAAACACTCGTAAAAGCAGAAAACCTGTTTTTGTACGTAATTTATTGTACTGTACATATACCATTGAACTATTATGACGGCATAAAATATAAAACACTTTGCTCACTTTATATTATAAGTAATATTGAAAAATATAAAAGTTTTTTTCGCTAAAAAATATTTTTCATTTTATGTACGTACATAGTAAAGTGGAATATCCAAGGCATCTTTCAGTTTTTTTAATAGTACTTTAAAAAGTGTTATATAATTACATTTACTGTAGCTACTATGTGAATCTATTTCTGCACCTATACAACTACATTTACCTCCTGTAACTAACGCACAATTTTTTATTTCAATTGGTAAGAGTATATATGTGAAACGATAGGCATTTAATATTTAGATACAAAAAAAAAAACAAATGGACGAGAAATTATTTAAATATTTCTATAGCTTTTACTATAAAATACAAGCTGTTTCAAAAAGAATATACGTATTTCGAATGCATATATTTATTAAACTTTAAGAAATACGAAATTGAAACTTTACACACATATTTACGAACCTCTCAAGTTCAGATTACAGATGTTCAATATGTCCTCCATCAGCGGTACGGACAATATGACATCGATACTCAAATTCCTCCCATACTCGGGGAAGCATGTCCTTGGTCACTGATATTATGGCAGTACGGATCCGGTTCTTCAACTCTTTCAGATTCTGTGGGAGTGGCGGTACGTAAACGTTGTCTTTAATGAAACCCCGCAGGAAGAAGTCACGGGGTGTCAAATCCGGTGACCGTGGAACCCAGTTGAGACATGCTAAATCGCCAGCCCTTGACGACCAATCCAACGGTTTGGTAGTTTCATTCTGATATTCACGCGCTTGGCGACTCCAGTGACGGGGTGCCCCGTCTTGTTGGAAAATGAAATTGTCTTCGTGCGGCCTCGGAAACAACCAGTTTTATAACCTAGCGAGATACTGACCGTTAAGCGTGTTTATTTCAAAGAAGAATGGACCGTAAACAGATGATCGGGATATCATCGGGATATGTTCAGTGGCTGCATGTAGGTTCTGTAGACCCAAAATTCGAACATTGTGTTTGTTTACCAGACTGCTAATATGGAAAGTGGCTTCATTACTGAACACGATGCGTTGTGCGAAAGTGTTATCATTATCAATAGTATCATGATTCTCGTTACAAAATGCCTCACGTTTCCGTTTGTCATTATAACGCAGAGCTTGTAACAACTGTAACTTGTAGGGCTTCATAACCGACCGACGTCTCAAAATACGCTAAATTGTTGTTCAGGCAGTTGTAACTCCCGAATGGTACGACGAGTTGATTTTGAAGGATTACGTTGGAAAGCAGTTTGCATTCGTGCAACATTTTTTTCAAAAACACGAGGGCGGCCAGGACTCTTTCCTTTACATACACATCCTGTATCTACAAACTGTCGATACCATCTGCGAATGTTCCACCCTTTCGGAGGATCAATTTGGAAGCTCAACCTGAAACGTCCTTGCACTGTAATCACGGAATTGCACTTGGCAAACTCGAGAACACAAAATGATTTCTGCTGCGGAATAGCCATTTTAAACATATGACGGTTACCAAGAAAAACAGAAGACAACTGACATCTAGCGACTATTAAATAAACTAGACTATGTATTCATTTCTCCAATAGCCGTGCCGAGGCGCAGCGATCGATAGTTTGGACAAAATAATACTTCGCAATACGTATATTCTTTATGAAACACGCTGTATTATACGCAAATGAATGATAAATAAAACTCTTTTTTTTATTTATATCATTTTTATTTCGTAATTATAAATAATTGATAACAAATTTATACAATATGGACAGCGTTTTTGTACTTTTAATGGAATGCTTACATTTCACAAAAATTAATCAAAATTATTCGTAATTTTGGTGAAAATGTTTGTAATTGCTTTCAAGGCTCTCTAAGATATCGCTATGTTATTGTATTTCTTTATAATTAAATAAATGCTCTTTATAAATATGAAGTACATTCATAGTAATTAGTAAAATTCTTTATTGATTTTTAAATAGTTTGGAACAATGTCCTTTTTACAAATATTGTAAAAAATCAGTAGCATTACCTACTGAGTTAAATAATACTTTAAAAGTAGTTAAAGAAATATTTTCGTTACAAAAATTGCTTTCACAAATATGTGAAACTATCGAAAATTGGTCCGTATATTTTACGTAGTTCCAAAATTCTGTTAATTTCTTTTGGTCAATTGTATATCCAGTCAAATACGGCAGCAAAAGTCGCTGAAAAGTAATCAGTTATCAATCAATGAATCAGAGTCTGAATTAATTTTGAACAAATTCACATATTCTAGCGCACACGAATACAACAACCTAAACTGTTCTTCTTCACTGACGTACTCTTTTCTACTTTGTCGAACACTTTTTACAGCCAAACACACATCACAGGTATGTTCTGTATTAATTTTTTCAATTAAGAAAGACATGGCAACAAATAAACCGCAAGCCTGGATACCATCGCTGAATAAAAAAGAAATTAAAGTAAATTCAACCTGGATCGTAGCGATTACAAATTGAAGTCTTACTTGCAAGTTACCAAAATCGACTTGGCAGCATTTCCCAATCGATTCATTTCTTCGTATACCATTATGAGTCTGGTTGGATATTCTGGATGGATTATATCTGGTGGCCAACCAAGCATGTGAATAATATTGATTTCAATTTTGTCGTTCTGTAATCGTTAGTTATGTACTGTAGGTCAACTAATACTATTGCTAAGATGAGCTTACATTGTTATAGATTTCGTTTACACACAGCGTGTACAATTCGAAATGCTGAGTAACTTTATGGTCAACGCACGTAACTTCTAATGTTGGTAAAGGACTGAAGACATTTTGTTCCTGAAAATTGGAATAATTTTGGATATATTAGCGATGGGATGTTAAAACTGAAGCAAAAATCAAATATTCTATTCAAAGAGTTTCTCGATTAACACGTGTCAAAATATTTGGTTAAGCTTTCATATGAAAGTAGTAACTTACATCAGTTATTAAAGATAATTCATTCAGGCATACGATAACGCGAATACTTTTGTCTACTATGAACTGCCAGAGCACTCCCACTGCCTCGTCAATTGGCTCAGCTGTCACGATGAATCTACACGGCATTAAATAACTATCAACTATTGTCGTTGTAATAAAAGCATTATCTTTGGTAGAGTATTGATAAACTGGACTGTTTTGAGATTCGTCTGCAAAAACAATACAAAGTGGTAAAGTCCTAATTATAAAAGTAACAAATAATTATTATATCATTGAACAAGTAATTTACCTGGATCGTACTCCCTATTGGATCCAATAGACTCATAAAGGAAATCTATGTCACGCATGGCATCGTCTTGCCAACTCGATTCCTCAAGATATTGAATTTGTTTTCCTATTTTTGTCGTTAAAATATTCTCTATTGTTTGTTCCATAGTTTTATCACAGATAATGCTGGTGTCGGCAGCTGTTTTCAAGCATTCTAATATTTGAAGTAACACGAAATGTACCATCGTGTACTGCTCCACAAAGCTGACCATATTCATTCTTTGTTTACGTAATTTAAGCAGGTTTAAGAGGACGTCGACTTGACCTTCCGAAATTGCCATTTTGAGACATATGTTGCATAGAATCATCATGCCAGTGTAACTGATTCCATCACTAGAACACATTTTTGATAGAAATCAAATATGTGAGCATATTTGCCGGAAAATATAAAATATAGGAGTTTATTAGTTACGTCTTTTCAAAAATAGCTTAAGGATAGAGTATTGGACATCTAGTGTAGAATATCAAAATCAAATACGCTCTGAGCAATATGTTAGTATTCTTTTCAGTCCTCTATCATTGTTGAGGAAGAAGATTATATACACAGTAACGTGGCTCCAAATCACTTTACATACAAACACAGTAATACCCATATACTGAAAGAGCTCTTCATAATACGTTTTTGTAATGTTATATTTTTGATAAATCCCTTACGTAGGTAATACAAAAATCAAAATTCTTACTTGCAATGTACCACAATTGGTGAACTATCTTCTGGTATGCTCAAGATCTTCTTGATAAACGATGCTAGACTATGAATGTATAAAGGGATCCTAGAGTACTGTGGCATACTGAAAAAGTGCAGTTGTTCCACTTTCTTTTCGTATTTTCCAATAAACATCTTGAATTGTCTTATTTTGTAATTGGCCATGACTTCAATACTCTTACACACTATTTTCATTTTGCCAAAACTTAAAGGATTGCTTATTTCAGGCCAATAGACTCCAGAACCTTTTTCCTAAAAATAATTAGTGAATTTTAGCGTTGGTAATATTTTTATTTAAGTAGATACTAACCTGTTCGTACTCATTCAAATCTGCCGCTACTATAATATACTTTACATCCTCTTGCCAAATCATACGCCAGAAATCGCCGTAGCTGTAATCGGTCGGGGTTTGTGTTGCGATATAAGCCCTCTGTTTCTTATAACCCTGCAATGCATTACAGATTTTTAAATAATGATTTGAGGCGTTAATAATATTTTTATTGTGTTAGTGTTAGCAGAGGTTCTACAAAATCATCTACTCCAAAGAGTCAGTTTCCTTTAGAAATAATATTTAAGTTTTCTAAAATAAAAATTTCACTTCCAAAAGCTAGATAATTTCAAATTTGACTTTCTCAAGCACTATATTTAATATCCTTCAATCTCACAATACGAAATCGATTATAAGAGTGGGACTTACATTTATATAACTTGCGTTAATATAGTCAGAGAATGGATCATCATCAATCACTTCGAGCTTTACTCTGTTTGCGTCATCTGAAAGCAAATATAAGAAATAAAATTTTGTGTTAAAATTAAGTGTTTCACGAGTATTACATGGTACTAGATCTGGATGCCTATTCTTAGCTCTATTTGGTAATTGGCTTCCGACGTTATGATGCTTAATAGGACCTTGGGGAAGCAGCTGAAATTGAAACAAGTTAAAATTTCCATATAATTCCGAGAAAAAAGCAAAAGTAAATGTGTTTTCGTTTTTTTCGTTTTTATTTATGAATGACTAGGTAAGTTACATACAGAGTGAACAGTTTTAATAAGGGAATAGACAAATTAAAAGTAGCTGGTCGATTGTAATAAGGCGGAGTTACCTTATGCTACACCTCGAGTTGTAATAAGAAGGAATTACGTTATGCCACACCACGAGTTCTCGTGATCAAAGAGATATGAAGTTTCTATGTCTTATACGTCGTAAATAAAGAACTATTTGATTTATGATGTTTATAGAAATAATTACATTAATTAAATAGGGCATAAAATAGACATTTAAAGAAATAGAATATAACAGCGTTGGAGAATTGAAAAAGCACAATTTGCAGCGACACTATCGCTACAAAAACCAGTATGAAGGCACTTTAGCTATTCTTACAACTATGAACTCTCTATTGTCCTCGACTTACAACAGTGTCGTACGTCCCCAGGACGTTACTTTTCAATCGGTATAGTCGACAAAGGGAAAGGTACCTGACAAGTTCTCAATGAATAAAATGCGCAATAGTCATTGCTTTGTCTGTAAACTTTATATATATCAACGTAGGAGGGTGTGGTATTTACGTATTGACTTCAAAATTGGGCGTTGTTTGATGGTGTTTTAATCAATTTCCCTATGTTCACATTTTCATTTATTCTAATGGTTGCAATGGTGTCATAATACTTTGTTTAGACAAAGAATCGACATAAGCTATGTAGCTATCAATACACCCTCGTCTAATAAACAATTTTTATAAACACTTACTTTATATTGCTTCGAGAACTCGTCATTTTCAATACCGTTCTTGACGTAATGGTCTAGCTCGTGAATTTTCACCATTTTCATAAAATCTGCATCGTTTAACACAATTTTATCCTATGGAGAAAAAATTATAAGCAAAAAATAGGTTTTTTTGAGATATGTAATTAGGAATAAAATTAATTTTTAAATGCTTAATATTTCTTTTCGACCTTTAAAGCGTCTCGAAAATGTTGGTCCCAATTAGGGTGACTAATGCCAACAATACAATAATTAGCTGTATTCATTAGTCGCTAGCAGTATGGACATTTTGGGACTAGAAGCATTTAGATCTTCCGAAATACGTAAAACACCCTAATAGACAAAAGCAGTAACAAATAATATTTTTTTTTAGTTTCGCGTCTTTCTGAACACAGGTATTAATTTGTCGTAAAAATAATCTTTTCATTTGTTCACAGAATAGTTTCCAAAAAATTATTTTCATGCCTCAAGTTATCGTGCCAAGGTGTTTCTTTGAGATTTCGAACTAAAAGTTAGTTACAAAGAACCAAACTTGTACTACAAGATAAATTTTGCGAACTCATTGAAACCACAATAGTAATGGCTGCTTCTGCAAGTGTCAACTTGCGTACTGAATCGCAATTTTTCCAAAGAGGCATACTTACAAGAATTTGCATTTTTCTGAAGTTATCGTATACACGTACTGACATTTTCGAGGCTCCTAAAAACGATTATAAAATCAAAAGTTATGTAACTCTTTCGGCTTAACTCTGAGAGAAGGAGAAACTCGAAATGCCAAGCCAAAACACGAATCTTCAAAAGTCTAAATGTGTTATCTCCAAAGTTCGAATTATTATGCTATGTCCAATAGAAAATCCGTGTTCTGCTTGTTTAGAAGTACTGTTTTGCCTATTACGAAGGCGAAATTCGGAACTTTTTATTTTGACGAAAATCGCAATTTTTCCAAAGGGGTATACTCGCAAAAATTAGCATTTTTCAAAAGTTATAGAACATTATCAAATACACGCGTACTGACATTGTCGAGGCTCCTAAAAACGATTCTGAAATCAAAAGTTATCTACCTCTTTCGGCTTAACTCTGAGAGAAGCAGAAACTCCAAAAGCCAAGCCAAAACACGAATCTTCAAAAGTCTAAATGTGTTATCTCCAAAGTTCGAATTATTATGCTATGTCCAATAGAAAATCGGTGTTCTGCTTGTTCAGAAGTACTGTTTCACCTGCTACGAAGGCGAAATTTGGAACTTTTTATTTTGACGAAAATCGCAATTTTTCCAAAGGGGTATACTCACAAAAATTAGCATTTTTCGAAAGTTATAGAACATTAACAAATGCACGCGTACTGACATTGTCGAGGCTCCTAAAAACGATTCTGAAATCAAAAGTTATCTACCTCTTTCGGCTTAACTCTGAGAGAAGCAGAAACTCCAAAAGCCAAGCCAAAACACGAATCTTCAAAAGTCTAAATGTGTTATCTCCAAAGTTTGAATGATTATGCTACGTCCAGTAGAAAATCCGTGTTCTGCTTGTTTAGAAGTACTGTTTTGCCTATTACGAAGGCGAAATTCGGAACTTTTTATTTTGACGAAAATCGCAATTTTTCCAAAGGAGTATACTCGCAAAAATTAGCATTTTTCAAAAGTTATAGAACATTAATAAATGCACGCGTACTGACATAGTCGGGGCTCCTAAAAACGATTCTGAAATCAAAAGTTATCTAACTCTTTCGGCTTAACTCTGAGAGAAGCAGAAACTCCAAAAGCCAAGCCAAAACACGAATCTTCAAAAGTCTAAATGTGTTATCTCTAAAGTTTGAGTGATTGTGCTATGTCTACTGGAAAATTCGTGTTCTGCTTGTTTAGAAGTACTGTTTCACTTGCTATGAAGGCGAAATTCAGAACTTTTTATTTTGACGAAAATCACAATTTTTCCAAAGGGGTATACTCACAAAAATTGGCATTTTTCAAAAGTTATAGAACATTAACAAATGCACGCGTACTGACATTATCGAGGCTCCTAAAAACGATTCTGAAATCGAATGTTATCTAACTCTTTCGCCTTAACTCTGAGAGAAACAGAAACTCCAAAAGCAAAGCCAAAACACGAAACTTCAAAAGTCTAAATGTGTTATCTCTAAAGTTTCAATTAGTATGCTATGAGGAATAGTAAGTTCGTATTTTGCTTGTTTGGAAGTATGGTTTTGTCTACAACGAAGGCCAAATTCGGAACTTTTTATTTTGACCAAAAAATCAATTTTTCCAAAGGGGGTAACTTGCCAAAAATTGGCATTTTTTGAAAGTTATCGTGTATTAAGGAATGCACGCTTTTCCCCAAACTGTTTACGTAGCTTCTGATACATATCAATCGCTTTTACATGTTTGTCGAAAAGAAATTTAATAATTACATGTTGCACGACATGTTTATGGCGTTAGATAACGTGTCTACTTGATGAATTCAATTGTGTTCAGAAAAAAATAAAACGCAAGTCAAATATGAATCGTCCTCGTATCTTAATCTAATTAGAATTTATTGAATCGCCAAAAATGCTATAAACGTCTTATATTTTGCTAGAATATAAAAAAATTGAAGCGCCTTACGTATATGATATTGTTCAAGGGCACCAGTGGTATCGAATGCAGACTAGGCCTTTTCGAACCGTCAAAGAGACCTGTTAAATATTAAAAGAATATACGGTTTAATCTTCGAGAAAATATACATTACCACAAGAAATGACGTTGATTAGAGACGTTTTCTGTTTTCCCCTGAAATTAGATATTAAAATAGAAATTATTTAGGCTTTCGCAATATTGTTGTAATAATATACAAATGCATTACGTGCTATTATGAATAATATTGTGTAAAGTATTTGTGTCTCAACAAGAAACAAGAGGATAAGGATGAACCGGATTACTCTACACGTATATAGGTACTTAAAGTTGTGAGGGTATTTAAGTTAAAGTTAGGAAGATGGTGACCAATTTCAACAGACATATGCAAAGAAGCCAAAATACTTGAAAGAAATTTGAGAACAAAAAGAGATCTGGAAAGGAAGTAGTGGAATGGTTGTAATGTTAGAGTGGAGAAGTTGGTGTCCAATTTTCAAGAGACACGCAGAGAGGTCAAGAGACTGAAGAGAAACCTGAGAACAAGGGATCTGGAAAAACAATAGTGGAATAAGGTATATTGGTTGACCTCAAAATACTCTTCTTTCTCTATTATTGAGGGATATAGAAAAGAGAGATGGTAGACTTCGTTGAAATCGATTTTGGTGGTTATTGTTGTTGATACAGTGGCTATAGACTACAAGACATCACAAGTAACTGTCATTAGCTGTACTTGATCTACTTCGGGAAGAACCAGTCTGTGAAAACATTTACTATTTTTTTATTCCAACAATCATCAATTCGATTATTGAGTATGACATTGTATAGAGGAAGTTTGGAAATGATCTCAGAATCTAATAAATTTTTATAATAGTGTATAAAGAAGGAACTATAATACTTACTTTATTATAATGGCACAAACCAAACCTAAAAGTACAGGCAATATAAGCAAACTCCAAAGGTAGTCGTCTTCACCGTTAGAAGGCGTGTGATATGTAACCGAGCTTCCTGCAGTCGTTGTTTTGCAATATAAGTCATATTTTCCAATCCTGCTCGATCCAAAGAATGTATTATTCAACACAACTGTAACGTTATATAAATGGCTACTCTTTAAAGCGTTGTTATTGAAGACCCAACTACTATCAAACTCCGAGACTCTCATCAAATCATCTCCTATAGTTAAGTGAGTAACATTTGCCAAATCGAACTCCCCAATGATCCAAGAAGAGTTTTCCATCGCGTCTATCTCTTTAAGTAATTCGATTTCTCTAGGATGCAATTGATTTTTGGACGTGGGAGACTCAGTATCTGTGATGACGATGTACATCTTACTGAAAATTGTGTTTTTTACTTTAATACATGTTGGACGACGAGAAGAAGTTACCTGGTATCCCCTGATATATCAGAAACAGGTGGAAGCTTAATATCGCATTGTGAATCTGTCTGATTTTCTATTACCGGCAATACTGAAAAATGGGGTTTTCTATTCCAATTCGTACCCTTGCTTGAGTTTCCTTTTTCGTTTGCAGCGGTTATTTCAATCAATAAGTTCTTCGTTGTTGTATTCAAGTTGCCTGCATCGACCTATAAAAACAAGGGCATACAGTAGAAAGATTGGATCTTGTATTTTATCAAGAAAAAGAAATGGAAGAATTTCTTTTTTATAGAAAATACAATAAATAATTATCACAAAAGAAATGAAGCATCGAATTTGGAATATACATTTTGGAGACTGTGGTTGATTGGATTAATCAAAATGATGAAAAAATTGTATGAAACCCCATACTACATCAATGAAATCACAAACCACGACTGAGAAACAAAAGTTAATGATCTAAATAAGAAATTCTATCATAATTCCTACAAAAGGAAACCAAGTCCTCAAACATTCATCTGAGACTTCTAATCGTGAAGAAATAGATTTACAAAACAAAGGTTTAAAATATTGTTTGCGAAGCCGTGGTACCCGTGCCAAGAAAGTAATTGCAAACATTGAAACTTCACTTAAAAACTAAGAACTAGGTTTAAGAAACGTCATTATAGAGGCTTATAAAATTCAAATTTGGGAGAATCTACAGCACCACGAACAAAAATCAGTTAATAATGATTGAAACTCGATTAAAAGTCTTAGGTCGAAGAACCGTTTCTACTTAAAAGAAGATGAAAGGAATACGTCAGTAATTTTGGCTAAAATCGATTACTTTCGAAGAGTGAAAAACTTATTATCAGATGCTTCGTATGTTTTATTTAAGAAAAATCTTCTGCCTAAAATGATTACGGACACTAAAGACGCGTAAAAAAAGGTCCAAAGTCAAGAACTTCTAACCGGAATTATAAATTAAGTGTGCGCAATCCAATGAACCTGGAAATGTTTTATTTAAAGTAAGATACGTGTATTTGGTAATTCGATGAGACCAATTGCTTCAGGGATTGACTCATCAACATATTTGCTTCCAAAATAGTTATTTAATTATTACGAAAATTTGTTTGAAGAATCTGAAGGTTTGTTAGTTGCCTTTGTTCAAATAATCGAAGATTGCAAATTGGAAGACGGGGAAATTTTAGTGTCGTTCGATGGAAAGTCATTGTTTCCGTCGATAAATGAATTACATGCATTCTTATTTATTGGGTTGGCAACTAAGTACTTTCGGTTTTGTAGTATAAAATAAAACACTTTTTTTTAAACAAAGAATAGTTTTTAATCAATTATATATTTTCCATTTTGCTCAATGACCTTTTGCCATATTTCTTTCAGCTGCATGATTCCGCGCTCATAAAATTTCTGGTCCTTATCAGCAAAAAAACTGAACCAGGTGCGAGTGAAGGTCATCGTCATTTGTGAAAGTTTTACCATTCAAAGAATTCTGCAAACTTCGAAATAAATGGTAATCAGATGGTGCTAGATCAGGGCTGTATGGGGGATGTGACATCACTTCCCAGCCAAGCTCCAATAGTTTCCCACGAGTTGCCAAAGATGTGTGAGGCCTTGCATTATCTTGGTGGAAAACTACACCTTTCCAATTTGACAATTCTGGCCGTTTTTCTTTGATTGCTTCATCCAGTTTTATTAATTGTTGACAGTAAACATCAGAATTGATCGTTTGGTTCCTTGGAAGCAGCTCAAAAAACACAACACCTTTGTAATCCCACCAAACTGACAGCATGATCTTTTTTGGATGCAATTCAGCTTTCGATGTGGTTTGAGCTGGTTTATCGTGTTTGATCCATGATCGTTTTCGAACTATGTTACTGTACAGGACCCATTTTTCATCACCAGTGATGATTCTTTTTAAGAAAGGGTCGGTTTCATTTCGTCTAAGGTGCATATCGCAAAAGTTGATTCTTTGTGTTAAATGAATTTCTTTCAATTCGTGAGGTACCCAAATATCAAGCTTCTTAACTAGCTCAAGACATTTTAAATGTTTTTCAATTGTTGTGTGCGATACATGTAGCCTCTCCGTAACCTCTCGAACAGTTATATGACGATCCTCTTCAATTATGACTTTGATTTGGTCATCATCAACTTCAGTAGGGCGACCAGAACGATGCTCATCTTTGAGGGAAAAATCTCCAGAACGGAATTTTTTATACCAATTCTGACACGTGCGCTCTGTTAAGCAATTAGCACCATAAACTTCACATATCTTTTTGTGAGCCGCAGCAGCTTTCTTTCCTTTACGGAAATAAAATAGTAAAATATGTCGAAAATGTTCGTTTCTGCACGCCATTTAAAATTAACCCACAACTTATAGCTTTAATAAAAATCACGCACTACTTGCTTCTGAAGTTACGTCAATGTGACTAGTACCACGCGACAAACGGTAAAGTACAGCACTAACATACGTTTTACAGAAAATAAAGCAACGCTCTCTATCAGTAAAAACCGAAAGTACTTAGTTGCCAACCCAATAGTATTCCATCTAACTCTCGAGTAATTTTTAAATATTTTAATTGAACAAAATGAATTGAGTCTTATAAGCTTACTTACTTGGTAACTATAATTTTCCTGTTCTTTTGTTACATTGTAAGTTATAAGTAACTTGTTGTTAATGCTAATGTAAAAGTAAAGAATTCGTCCATTCGGAACGTTCGGGTGTTGCCAGTTGATCAGCACAATTTCTTCGTTATTCCAGGTATAGTTTGGATTTAGTGGTGGTGATGGGACTAAAATATATTTAAGAAATATTTGAAATTAATCCTTTGATCAATATTAGTTCATTTATGTAAAGGTATTTCAAATTGCGCGTTTTTTAAAGAATAAATAAAATATAGATGGCGCACTGAATTTGTCTGGGTATGTGGACATTTAAAAAGTGTGATGTATGACATTTATAAAAATGGCTTCGTACACGATACAACAACGCGTTGAAATTATTGAATTATTTCATGAAAATCAGCGTTCTGTGAAAAAAGTTTTTAGAAAATCACGTGAATTTTATGGTTTACATATTAGTCCATCTGAAAGCATTATTGGTCGAATTATTAAAATATTTCAAGAGACCGGTTTCGTGGAAGATCAAAAAAGTGAAAAATGCAGTCGTAGTGGTCGTTCACAAGAAAATATTGGTTTGGTTCGTGAAAGTGTTGCTGAAGATCCTGAAATGTCCATTAGACGACGTTCACAACAACTTGAACTTAGTGGATCGACAACATGGCGTATTTTACACAAGGATTTAGCTCTGAAGGCATATAAGGTTCAAATAACACAAGAACTGAATCCATTAGATCATTTAAAACGTCGTTCATTTGTCAATTTCATCAATGAACAACCAGCTGATTTTTCTCAAAAAATAATGTTTTCCGATGAGGTACATTTTCTACTTGGTGGCTATGTTAATAAACAAAATTGCCGTATCTTGGTTGTGGAAGATCCACGAATTATTCATGAGAATTGCATCCTAAACGAGGTACTGTTTGGTGTGCATTATGGTCAGGTGGTGTAATTGGACCTTACTTCTTTGAAAATGCTGCTGGTGAAGCTGTAACTGTCAATGGTGATCGATATCGTCGGATGATAACCAAATTTTTGTGGCCTGAATTAATGAATATTGATCTAGAGGATATGTGGTTTCAACAGGATGGCGCTACACCTCAGTTTGCACACGAATCAATTGATTTATTGAGAGAAAAATTTCCTGGGCGTGTAATCTCAAGAAACGGTGATATTAATTGGCCACCAAGATCATGTGATTTGACACCGTTGGACTATTTTCTTTGGGGTTATGTGAAAAGTCAGGTTTATAAAAACAATCCACAATCAATCCCTACTTTGAAAGATGAAATTATTCGTGTCATTGGTGAGATAGAGCCTTGATTATGTAAAAATGTCATTGAAAATTTTAACGAAAGAGTGGACGTCTGTAGAGCTGCAAGAGGAGGCCATTTGGCAGATATTATTTTTCGCGTACAAATGTCATAACTGATACTTCAATTACCAATAAAAAGTTTTTGAAAGTGAATGCAAATTATGTGCTTTATTTATTATTTAAAAAACCGTGAAATCTGAAACACCCCTTTATATGAGAAATATCAACAAATTCGCCACTCAACTTTCGATTTTTATTAATATCCGAATGACAGCAGCTAATTTGGCGCCCAACGTAGAGCTTTTATTGTCTCCGCAGTAGAACAATGTCGTGAAACTTAATAGTCGTTATGTAAGTGTGGCGTTTTTATTATTTGCAATTATATTTGCGTCGCGATGAATAAGTGAAATAACTTACTATCTTACCTCTCTCCCTGTCGGGATGTGTATGGTAGATTATAGCATTTCCATAGGATTGTACGTGATACTTCTTTGTACGTACCTACAAGACATTCGCGCAGTTTGAATGCTGTTTAAAAACTTAACGTAGAGGTGTGATTAGATTTTATTATAGAAACAGATACTTGTGCTGTGGTAAAATTTACCTCAAATGTATAAACTTCGTTTAAAAAATCCCCTCCTTCTATCGTGATGCATAGGTAGTTTTGCCATATTTCACAGTCTGACGAGCCACTTATGTTAAGTACCTTGAAATCGTCTGAACTATAGTAATATGCGATTTCATAGAGTTCTATATCGTAATCAGGTGGTTTCCATTTCAAACTTACAGATGTTTCATTTATATTGTACGCTGTGACCTCCCGAATCCGATGTGGTACTGTAAATGGAATGAAGTTAACTATTATAGTATATATACGAGGGTGATCCCAGAAGTACCTGAGTCAACAAAGAAAACACAAAAATTTTAGAAAGAAATATATTTAGTTTTCAGCAATATCTCCTTTCAGCTCTCTTTTCTTTTCCCAGCGATGTTCAATAAGTTCGATACCCTTTTTATAATAAGAACTGTCGTGCTTCTCAAAATAGCCGACATCACTTTTACATAGTTGGAAAATCTTTGACAACTGAGACATTTTTTCAAGTTTGGGAACAGAAAATGAACCGAGGGGGCTAAATCTGGCGAATAGGGTACATGAGGTAGCAATTCAAACTTTAATTCATTAATTTTGGCCATTGCAATAACGGATTTGTGATCTGGTGCATTGTGTCGATGAAACAACACTTTTTTTCATATAAATATATTTTTGCTATATTTCTTCGCTTAAACGTTGCAATAAGTTCGTATAATACTCGCCGGCGATAGTTTTTTCTTTTTCAAGGTAGTCAATGAAAATTATTCCACGCGCATCCCAAAAAAAAAAAACCGACGCCATGATCTTGCCAGCAGATGAAGCGGTCTTCGCTTTCTTTGGAGTCGGTTCTTCCTTTTGAGTCCATTGTTTTGATTGTTCTTTTGTCTCGGGCGTGAGGTGATGGACTCATGTTCCATCCACGCTTATGAAACGGCGCAAAAATTCTGCTTCGTTGCTGTGAAACTGCGCTAAACACTCAATTGAAACATCTTTACGACACTGTTTCTGCTCGTATGTGAGCAAACGCGGCACCCATCTTGCACGCAGCTTTCTCATGTCCAAATTTTCAGATAATATGCGATGTACAGCACTTTCTGAAATGCCTACTACATCTGCTAGCCCGCCCATTTTCAGTTGACGATCATCCATTACCACTTTGTGGATTTTCTTCACCATTTATGGAGTCATCACCTCATTTGGTCGACCACAGCGATGCTTGTCTTGATAACTCGTATGCCCTCGTTTAACCTTTGCTATCCAATATTTCACTGTTGTAAACGAAGGAGCAGACTCCCCAGAGTAGTATCCAGTTCAGCTTTTATATGGGTTGGGCTGAGGCCTTTCAAATAGAAGTATTGTATCATGTAACGATGATCAATTTTCTCTATTTTTACAAATTCACTGAAAACGTTCACTATTGATGGTTGTCAAACAAATACTAAATAATCTGTCGTCTTCAAACTTGAAACATGTGCTTTATAGATGGTGTGCTTTCTGATCTGATATTTTTCAAACAACTATCGCCATCTCTAGGTCAGGCCGGATACTTATGGGACCACCCTCGTTTAAATGTTATTTTTTTTATTGGATATTTCGACCGATGGAATAATAAAACGTTTAGTTTTTATTAAAGACGTTTGGGGGAAGGAGGTATTTCCCCTATTTCAAGTTATATATGTTTTTAATCAGCAATACATTTTATATTAATATATTTTGTTTTGAGAACGATAAAATCATATTCCAAGGCTTCTATAATGTTATAACGAATACCTTTTTTAGGAGATTCCAAAAATTTTAAAAAAACGTAATAATTCATTAAATAAAATATCCACCAAACGAAGTGCAATAAATATACCCTCAGAAAATCTCAGTTATTCAAAATTGTCCGCACCCCTAATACAGTAAGCTCAACTATTACAAGGGGTTGATATGGTATCCCTAGCGTCAGCTGTTCGAGCACTTGGCTACCCTTAAACGGAACAGCCTAAACATCACTCCATATAAGGCCGACTTTTCCCAGTCACATTCTGCCCCACACACCTCCCGCTTTGCCCAGAATTCGAAACGCCGAGAGGCCTTTCAAATAAAAGTATTGTGTCACGTAACGATGACCAATTTTCTCCCTTTTTACAAATTCACTGAAAACGTTCACTATTGATGGCTGTCAAACAAATACTAAACAATGTGGCGTCTTCGAACTTGAAACATATGCTTTATAGATTGCCATCTCTAGGTCAGGCCGGGTACTTATGGGATCACCCTCGTATATACGAGTATTCGTAACTTTCTTGTAAAATGAATGTGAAATAAAAAACTATTGAATTTTGTTTTATACATTTAGATACAAAAAAATATAGAATTAAGCCCAATAATAAATTTTTTTCTCTTGCTAGCTAAACTTAATTATTATTTCCTATTACAATGCGGAAGAAAAAGCTTTGTCATTACCTGTTTGGTAAATAGTCACATCATATTGTTCAGATCGACTGTCTGTGCCTCTCCAATACGTAAGCTTCACCAAATATAGTCTGTAATATCTGGTTATCTTAAAAGTAATGTCAAATTCTGATATTGTTTTAATGTTTTCCGTATGTGGAATAGGACCTGAGGAACAGTCAACGCTGCTACATAGAATAGTGATTTCATGAAAGATCGGACCCCGTAAATCTTCACACTGCCACTTTACTGAAATCGTGGCATCCGTTCTGTTTAAGGTATGAGTTATGACGGGTTTCTCCTCGTTACTAAGCGTAGCTGAAATATTTTAAAATGATTTATGAAGGTTAAAAGAAGGGAGCAATATTTTATTAACACTTTATTGTTAAATTATTTCATGTGTGAACGTTAGTAGATATTATATTTAAAGGTACAGACAAACACCAAGGACCAAAAGATCAGTGCGTACTTGGCGTTTGTGGGGTATGGTCTTGCGCGAATTTTACCCTGAATCCTGGTACGACAGTGTGACTAATTATCTACTGATGATGACCACTTAGTTGTTGAAGGAGTTATGGGGTTAAGCAAAGTTTTAGACAATTAAATTTACGGTAGAAAAAGAAAACAATTACACCTTACTTTTCTTAGATACCCTAGCAATTATAAACAGTCATAAAACAGAAATTGCTTTTCTCCGAAAAGAAATTACTGTTAATAGGCTAATTATGACCGATTCAACACAAAAGATGGCTCTTTCAAGTTTCTTATCAATCGTTTGCTTAATTTTCCATTAACGAAAGTGAATTGGACACTTGCTAGAGCATATTTACTCTGAGAAATAAAAGCCATGTGTTAGATGTAGGTATAGGTCTAATAAAATATTCTTGCCTCTATGAGTTCCTGGAAAATACGACCGTTAAAAAAGGCTCACAAATGGAAACGGAAGTGTACTTTAGTAGTATTAGTTTTAAGACTCGGAAACATATTAAATTGCGTGTGAAATAAATCAGTGTGTATTTGGCGGTTGGGGGTTAAAGTTGTGCGGAGTTATTCTGTGCGTGTTTTATTGCAGATCCAGGCGCGATATCGCGATTAATTATTATCTGTTGGTGATGACAACGTAGTTGTCGAAAACGTATACAGAATACGAATATGGATAAGAGGTTTTATATAACTTTTTTGATTAAACAGAACCAAGATTACATGAAGGTTAAAAGAATTATATACAAGGCCAGTTTCAACAGATATATGCAAAAGAACCAGTAGGCTTTAAAGAGACATGAAGACTATAATAGACATGAAAAACTGGGAGTGACATGGAGTTTACGTCATCTCAATCAACCTTAAATCTTAAAGTGTTGGTCTGTTAGAAGATACAGTCTTTCTCCTCTCGTAATCTATTTTATAATAATTTATATTTTTTCAATATTCAAACCTAATATTTCCTACACCTTTTTTCCAATGTCTTTTAGCAAATCTCTTAGTGGAAATTCCTGTTTGATAGTCAAAAGGTATTACTATAAAAATGTAACTGCAAAAACACCCTCGTAATTCTCTATTTCTAAAGATGCTGGGTTCAGGTGTATGATTGGAATATACTTTTATTACTATCATTGGTGGTAACGGGTGAGGCAGAATAACGAGTGATTTTAAAAAGGCTGTAAAAAACAAGAAAAACAATATTTAGGAATAAATTCATTATTTTCTCAAAGAACATAAAAAGCATTAATTATTTTATTTTTTAAAAATAATTCCGGAAAGATGACATCCGTTCAGGCGTACACATTCTTCCAATCGTGTTTGGAAACTATTCATTACATTTTGCAGCATTGTTAGGGAAATGTTTTCCACTTCCTGTCCGATCCGTTCTTTCAGGACTTGAATTGTTTGTGGTGGGTTATCTTGAAACACTTTACTTTTTAAGTACCCCCACAAGAAAAAGTCGCACGGTGTGAGGTCCGCTGAACGGGAAGGCCAGGTGATGTCCCCATTTCGAGAAATCACATGATTTGGAAATAATCTGTTAACAATATTCATGCATACTCTGGCTGTATAGGAGGTCGCTCCGTCTTGTTGAAAAAATGTTTCCTCGTTAACTTCGTAGCGTGCAAGCTGTGGTTCAAAAAAGTTTTCCAACATGTCGGCGTATCCTTGTGAGGTTACTGTCACAGCATTACCACGAGCATTTTCAAAAAAGTAAGGCCCTATGATCCCTGATGAAGACATAGCGCACCACACAGTAACTTTTGTAGAGTGAAGGGGTTCTTGATGCATTTGTCTAAGATTTACGTCACTCCAGTATCTAAAGTTCTGCTTATTGACGTAACCGGACAAATGGAAATGGGCTTCGTCACTCATCCATAAGTTGTTTACAATATCCTTATGTTGATTAATTAAATCTGAAAACTCTTCACAGAATCGTTGTCGACTCACATAATCCGTGCCTTTAAGAGCCTGTACGATTTGGATTTTGTATGGATGAAGGTGGAGATCCTTGTGTAATATTCGTCTGACAGTTCGGTTTGAAATCCCAAGTGTAGTGCTATGCCGGCGAGCTGAACGACGCAGGCTTCGCTCAATAGCAGTTCTTACACGGTCGATATTCTCGGGCGTACGCACCGATTTTGGCCGACCAGGTTTCTTTTTTGTCGTTGACGAAATTTCCTCATAGCTCCTAACCCATTTTTTAATGGCACAGGCAGACGACACTGGTTGATTGCGATTAATGTTAAAATGATTTCGAAAGGCACGACGCGCACGTATGTAAGAATTATCATTTTCATAAAACGCCTTAACAGCGTACGCACGCTGTTCAACGCTCCATTGTTACTAAATGCTAGTATGATATCAAGGAAACATGGCCGATAACGTCCCTAACACCTCCGAATGACACGGCGCGAATCCCTGGCTTTTTAAAATCGCTCGTTATTCTGCTCCACCCTGTACATGCGGTCTTATTTAAATTTCACGAATCCAATGTACTTTAGAAATTTAAAGCTTTGTTACCTGATTCTGTGGTGTTAAACGTCGTTTCTTTCACACACTCTATTCCATTTTTGTAATAATTTATTATAATTCCGTACAGGGAAAACGGAATCAAATTATAAATAGTGAAAGATTCTCTTATATTTCTTTGTATATTTGTGGATTTAATATCAGAGCATCCTAAATGTTTCTTGAGCTACAATAAAAAAGAATTTCCTTTTTAAGAAACGCCTCCTTGAAAACTTACCCAAAACTCTATTCTAGTAATATTAGTGGTATTTTCCGAAGAGGATACTTCTACGCTTGTCTCATTTATAACATTGATACTGAGTGCGTTTTCTAAAATTATATGTTAAAACTATAACACTCAAAGGAAACAATTGAAAAGTGTAAATTATCCAAACTTACCATCTCCGGCACATTGTTGAGCTGTACACGTTTCGAAATGTACATTTACTATAAATGTAAACATAAATAGACAATACCTAAAAAAGTATAAGTTGGTCAAAGACTATTTAGGGAAAAATTATTTTTATTTTATTTTTTAAATATTCAATTCTTCTCACTATCGATTCTATTGAAATTTGCTGGTATTTTTTAAAGAATACATTCCTATTGAAATCATGAATATAACAATATTTAAAAGGTAGCAAATACATTGCTGATGAAATTTAAAAGGCCATACAAATTTGAAAGACCCGAATTGTAGTCTAACAACTGGATCCTCGATGACAATGTGATAAGTCATGGAAAGGAACTCTTTTGATAACAAAAAAAAGTTAATTGCATTGGATCACTTGTCTATTGACCTAAATTACTTCTCAATGATTTTTCGATTGTTTTCGAAATTTAAAAAAAGTGAATTAAAGTGGCGGAGATTTTCTAGGGAAATTTATGCACGACGAAATACAATGCAGTTGCTTCCAGACTGTTCTCCAGAGCTATAAACGTCCAGAAGATCTGAATTGTAGTCTAATTGGATCATTTAATCACTAAGGTTGATGTATAACCCCTTTCCACATTAACTTTTGTAATTCTGTATACGCATTTCGACAACTAAGTTGTCATCATCAATAATTAACCGTGGTATCGAACCTTGTGTTGAAAGCGCGCTCTGGAGAAAAATACCTGTACGAAAACACACTCCGTACGTTTAGGTTCTCAACGGTGTGTACCGCGTATGTAGTGTGTTTTCGTACAGGTATTTTTCGCCGTGGTTTACCAGGTGCGACACTTTGCGGTTATCTGCTGATGATGACAACTTGGTTGTCGAAATGCGTATACAGAATTACAAAAGTTAATGCGGAAAGGGGTTATATATCAACCTTAGTGATTAACTTAATCAACCACAGGCTCCATCGAATTCAACTTCAATTGGATCATTGACGATAATGTGGCAAGTCATGGAAAGAGACTTTTTTAATGGCAAAAAATATACCGAATTAAATCGTCTTGTCTTTTAATCTAAATTATCTCAATTTATGCTGTTTCTAAAATTTAAAACAGGGCATTGAAATGGGGAAGATTTTCTAAAAAAAAAAACACAAATAACCCAACGAGAAACAAAAGTATCGCTTGTGAAAAATTTGTTCCAAGCTCTCCAGAGATATCGACGTTGCGTAGCTCAGTGTAGCCTCTATGTTACCACGTACATATTTTTTACACTGCAATACTTCTCCCATAAGTTGGTTGACCGTTCTACAAATTACGAAGTGCAATCTAATATGAATAATAATAATAATAATAATAATAATAATAATACAAGGAATATCTGAAGAAAAAGAACTGAAAATACTGATACAATTGGTACAAAAAGAATGGGAAAAAAGTAAGTTGTAAAATAGAAGTTAAAGGTATGTATATAATAATACATACATTTAATCGGAGATCGTAATTGAGATCGTCAAGGCTGAGAGAGTCGTTCTGCAATCGCAGGTATAATAACGACCTGTAATTATTCTTAATTTTTCATTAAGAAATAATAAATAAGAGAACCTGTTTTTCACTGTATTTCGTAGCTTGCAACTCTCAACTGCTTAAAATTATAGTTGAAATTCTTTGTGTGTTACTTTATATCGACACGGAGGGCGTTTATGTGTATACAATTTTCTTTATATGTAGGTACATACATACTTATTTTGTGATATGATATTTTTGTAGATACATAAACGTAAATATTACATATCTTTCACTAATTGAATATCCAAACTTGAATGTCAAGGAGTGTATATTAACAAGGTCAAAATCTAGGAAATTATTCAAAGTAATTAGGCGACGGTATGTTTTGAATTAAAATGCGAATTCTAACCAAAGCGCTTACCACATTTTATCCTACTTCTACGCACTACCTCGATGCAATATTTCACTCAGGTGAACACGATAAAGGGATGCATCTATTGAAATTTGAAAATCGTCCTACACTTTAAAAACTAAGTATAAAGGAAGTCACTCATTTGTAACTTTACATACCGGCGAACTGAATTGAATAACATATTCCAGTTACACGGAAACCTAATAATTAAACGAATATTATATGGAAGTGGACGTATTTTCCACATTTTTTATCGCTCGTTGAAGATTCTTCTTACTTTGGAAATCTTACGGTCGCTACGTGATAAATTATACATATACTAGAAGATTGTTTGTGGTATTATTGAATTAAGCCGGATAACAAGACGCTCCCCTCCCCCCACCGTTCACTTTGCGGTAAAAATTTAATTTCTGTATTTAAAAAATGTTTAAAAATAACCGTTTTATTTTTGACATTTTTAAGAACCGAACATCGTCATTATTACATTTTTTTTCAAGGCACATTTGCTCTGGCACCTTTAAAAATATTTGCGTAATACTACTGTGGGCAAAAAATAGTAAGACTTTGTTCATAATTTTTAAATTCTTAATTTATTCTTCCAAATCTATTTCGTCCCCCTCAAAGTAATCCCCCCTGGCCCCAATACACTTGTGCCAACGTTTCTTCCAATTCTCGAAACAGTTGTTAAAGTCAATTTCAGGAATAGCCTTCAATGCGCGTAGCGATTCACGTTTAATGTCTTCAATTGACTCAAAACAGTTTCCCCGGAGCGGTCGTTTGAGTTTGCTGAATAGCCAGAAGTCACACGGAGCTAAACCATGCGAATACGGTGGTTGCGGCACGATATTGGTTGAAAATTTGGCGAAAAACTCACGAAGAATTAATGCAGTATGCGACGGTGTATTATCGTGGTGCAAAAACCAAGAGTTGTCGGCCCATAATTCTGGCCTCTTTTTACGAATAGCATTGCGCAAACGACGCATAACACTCAAATAGTATTCTTTGTTGACAGTCTGGCCGGTCGGATGGAATTCTGAGTGCACCACACCTCGATAATCGAAGAAAACTGTCAACATAACCTTGATTTCTGACTTGCTTTGACGTGGTGTTTTGGGCTTCGGCTCACCTTTGATACGATATTCGGCCGATTGATCGTCTGTTTCCTGGTCATAAGCGTAGATCCAAGTCTAATCTCCAGTTATGATGCCTTTTTATTTTGTCTTGATAGTCGGAAAGCATTGTTTCACAGACGTCAACGCGACGCTGTTTTTCGCAAAAATTGAGTGATTTTGGAACAAATCGTCCTTTCACTTCTTTTAGGCTCAAATGATCTTTCAAAATGGTTTTCACTGATCCTTCCGATATTCCAACGATGCCAGTAAGGTCTCTGACTGTTAATCCTCGATTCTCAAGCATCAATTCCTTGATTCTATTGACGTGTTGATCATCAGTTGATGTTAATGATCGTCCTGGACGTGGTTCGTCATCAACGCGTTCTCGACCCTCATTGAATAATTTGTACCAATCATAAACACTTGCTCGCGACAAGCAATTATCACCGAAGGCCTTTTGCAACATTCTGAACGTTTCGGCACCAGAAATTTGATTCCGTACACAAAATTTAATGGAACTTCTTTGTTGAATAATTTCACTCATTGTAAAAATCGCCGAATGCACTTTTTGTTCTTCAGAAAGACAAGCGTACACTAAACACTAATGATTATTTTGATGTGACATTTGGCACAGCTGTCGCTGACAGTCATACTAACCTAGAAAAAGAATATTTCGACGAATGGGTTTTCGCGCGAAATTTAAATTAAAAAGTCTTACTATTTTTTGCCCACAGTGGTATATTCGATTATTCGACCACCTAAGTTTCATTAAAATCGGAATTTTATATTTCCCGAGCAAATTTTGAACGAAAAATTGAGCAAATTCAAAAAATTACACATAATATTACGAGAAAAACTCAATATCTCTAAGGTAACACAAGTTTACAAATTCCGGTCAACAGCAGATGAGAACAAATCTTGACGTTATTTGAGGTGCAGAATTCAAATCCGGGTTTCGTTTTTCAAAATTGGTTCTAGTTTGTGAGTTCGCGCATGTTGTCAGCACTGCGCTATCATAATGACAGTCAATCTGTTGGCGTCGCTAGAAACATTATTTAATTTGTATTTTTAAAGGTTTTTTTTTGAATCCAAAACGTGTGAAAATACAAAGACCGAATTGTAAAATTGATTCAAAGTGTTTTTGGTTATGTTTGCGGATGTTATATGATCAGAAAAAGTGGCAAAGTTATTACTAATGTGATCAGAAATGCATATTTTTATTATTTTGGTTTTTCTGTACCAAACACTGACAAGCCGTGGGTACCGAAATTGTTTTGTAACGCGTGTAGCACAATATTATACAAGTGGTCACGCGGTAAAAAAGTATGTTTTTCATGTTCATTGCCAATGTTAAGGAGAGAGCCGAAAAATCATGTAGATGATTGTTACTTTTGCTTGATGAATGTCGTCGGTCTAAATTCAAAGAAAACTAGCAAAATATAAATATCCTGAAGTATCATCAGTGTCTACGCCAGTTCCCTGTGCGAGCAATGATCCTTTGCCAATTTGTCCAGGTACGAGTGCAAATTCCATGGAAACTTCTAGTTCATCACCGACGAGCAGTAGAAGCGATTTTAACATGGAGGAAAAACATTTAGTTTCGCAAAGTGAACTCAATGATGGCCGACAGAAACTTTACAAAATGTTTAACGTCCAATGAAGCAGCAGCATGGGTATCATTTCAAGATATTGTTCACAACTTTCTCGATAACCACAAATCCTCGGATTTCAAGAAGAAAATCGACAGTTTGTTGCAAAATTATTGCAGGATTGGAGCTCGAATGTCTCTCAAAATACATTTTCTGCATTCCCATCTCGAATTTTTTCCTGAAAACTTGGGTGATACAAGCGACGGGCAAGGAGAGCGACTACACCAAGATTTGGCGAAAATCGAAAAACGATACCAAGACTTTTGGGACGAGGGCATGATGAGCGACTACTGTTGGACTTTAATAGTGAAACAGATACCAAACAGTACAAGCGACTCAGTTCGACTGTTTTTTTTTAATCCAAAACGTGTGAAAATGCAAAGACAGAATTGTAAAGTTGATTCAAAGTGTTTTTGTTATGTTTGTGGGAGTTATGTGATCAGAAAAAGTGGCAAAGTTATTACTAATGTGATCAGAAATGCATATTTTTATTATTTTGGTTTCTGTGTATCAAACACTCACAAGCCGTGGGTACCGAAATTGTTTTGTAAAGCGTATAACTGCTCTTCATTTCTAATTTAACACTTTTTAATGAATAAAATGGAGCTTAAGTGTCAAAAATTGTAAAAAATGTGTCTCGAAAACTAGAGCCAGTATCAAAAAACGGAGTGCAGATTCGGATTCAGCGCCCCAAATAACCTTAGAAACAGCTTTTGGTTGCTTAGATCCATACTTGTGAATTTTGAAGGAGCCTGTGGTTGATTAACTTAATCACTGAAGATTGATATATAACCCCTTTCCATATTAATTTTCGTGTTCTGTATACGTATTTCGACACCTAAGTTGTCATCATCAGTAGATAATTAAACAGTGTCGCATCTGGAAAGCTACAGCAAAAATACTCATACGAAAACACATTCCGCCCACGATCTAAACCTCATATTATATTATTATTATATTTTATTTTTTATTTCGTATTATAATTATAAATAATTTGTAATAAATTTATACAATGAAGACAGACTTTTTTGTACTTTTAATGGAATGTTAGACTTACTCAAAGGTTAATCAAAATTGTTCGTAATTTTGGAGAAATGTTTGTAATTGCTTTCAAGGTCCTCTAAGCTATCGCTATGTTTTTGTATTTCTTTATAATTAAATAAATGCTCATTATAAATACGAATTAAATGCATAATAATCAGTAAAATTCTTTATTGATTTCTAAATAGTTTGAAACAATGTCCTTTTTACAAATATTGTAAAAAATCAGTAACTTTACCTACTGATTTAAATAATAATTTAAAACTAGTTAAAGAAATATTTTCGTCACAAAAATTGCATTCACAAATATGTAAAACTATCGAAAATTGGTTCGTATATTTTACGTAGTTCCAAAACTCTGTTAATTTCTTTTGATCAATTCTATATGCAGTCAAATACAGCAGCAAAAGTCGTTGAAAGGTAATCAGTGATCATTCAATGAATCAGAGTCTGAATTGATTTTGAACAAATTCACATACTCTAGCGCACACAAATACAAAAACCTAAACTGTTCTTCTTCACTGACGTACTCTTTTCTACTCTGTCGAACACTTTTCACAGCCAAGCACACATCACAGGTATGTTCTGTATTAATTTTTTCAATTAAGAAAGACATGGCAACAAATAAACCACAAGCCTGGACACCATCGCTAAATAAATAAGAAATTAAAGTAAATTCAACGTGGATCGAATCGATTACAAATTGAAGTCTTACTTGCAAGTTATCAAAATCGATTTTGCAGTATTTTCCAATCGCATCATTTCTTCGTATACCATTATGAGTCTGGTTGGATATTCTGGATGGATTACATCAGGTGGCCAACCAAGCATGTGAATAATACTGATTTCAATTTTGTCATTCTGTAATCGTTAGTTATGTATTGTGGGTCAACTAATACTATTGCTAAGATGAGCTTACATTGTTATAGATTTCGTTTACGCACAGCGTGTGCAATTCGAAATGCTGAGTAACTTTATGGTCAACGCACGTAACTTCTAATGTTGGTAAAGGACTGAAGACATTTTGTACCTGAAAATTGGAATAATTGTTGATATATTTGCGATGGAATGTTAAAACTGAAGCAAAAATCAAATATTCTATTAAAAGAGTTTCTCGATTAACACGTGTAAAAATATTTGGTTATGCTTTCATATGAAAGTAATAGCTTACATCAGTTATTAAAGATAATGCATTCAGGCATACGACAATGCGAATACGTTTGTCTACTACGAACTGCCAGAACACTCCGACTGCCTCGTCAATTGGCTCAGGTGTCACGACGAATCTAGACGGTATTAAATAGCTATCAACTATTGTTGTTGTAATAAAATTGTTGTCTTTGGTAAAGTATCGATAAACTTGACTGTTTTGAGATTCGTCTACAAAAGAAATACAATGTGATAAAGTTCTAATTGTAAAAGTAACAAATAATTATTATATCATTGAACGGGTAATTTACCTAGATCGTACGCTCTGTTGGATACAATAGACTCATAGAGAAAATCTATATTACGCATGGCATCGTCTTGCCAGCTCGATTCCTCGAGATACTGAATTTGTTTTGGAATTTTTGTCGTTAAAATATTCTCTATTGTGTGTTCCATAGTTTTATCACAGATAATGCTAGTGTCGGCAGCTGCTTTCAAGCACTCCAATATTCTAAGTAACACGAAATGTACCATCGTGTACTGCTCCACAAAGCTTACCATATTCATTCTTTGTTTACGTAATTTAAGTAGGTTTAAGAGGACGTCGACTTGACCTTCGGAAATTGCCATTTTGAGACATATGTTGCACAGAATCATCATGCCAGTGTAACTGATTCCATCACTAGAACACATTTTTGATAGATATCAAATGTGTGAGCATACTTGCCGGAAAATATAAAATATAGGAGTTTATTAGTTATGTAATCTTTTCAAAAATAACTTAAGGATAAAGTATTGGACATCTAGTGTAGAATATCAAAATCAAACATGCTCTGAACAATATGTTAGTAATATTTTCAGTCACCTATCATTGTTGGGGAAGAAGATTATGAATAAAGTAATATGGCTACAAATTACTTTACATACGCAAACAGTAACACCCTTATATTGAAGGAGCTCACGTTTTTCTAATGTTATATTTTTGATAAATCTCTTACGTAAGTAATACAGAAACTAAAACTCTTACTTGCAATGTACGACAATTGGTGAACTATCTTCTGGTATGCTCAGGATCTTTTTAATAAATGATGCTAGACTATGAATGTATAAAGGAACCCTAGAGTACTCCGGCATACTGAAAAAGTGCAGTTGTTCCACTTCTTTTTCATATTTTCCATAAAATAACTTGAATTGTCTTATTTCGTAGTTAGCCATGGCTTCAATACTCTTACACACTATTTTAATTTTTCCAAAAGTTAAATGACTGTTTATTTTAGGCCAGTAGACGCCAGAACCTTTTTCCTAAAAATAATTAGTGAATTTTAGCGTTGGTAATATTTTTATTTAAGTAGATACTAACCTGTTCGTACTCATTCAAATCTGCCGCTACTATAATATACTTTACATCCTCTTGCCAAATCATACGCCAAAAATCACCGTATGTGTAATCGGTTGGGGTTTGTGTTGCGATATAAGCTCTTTGTTTCTTATAACCCTGCAATGCATTTTAGATTTTTAAATGACTATTTAAGGCGTCAATAATATTATATTGTATATTACATCTTCAACTGAAAGGTGAATCAATGCTATGAAAATGTTTCTATGTGAAAGAAAAACAATGCGAAATAAACAGTAATGGAGACTTTGAAATAAAAGATCCTCGAAGAAAAATCAAAAAGACAAACGTTTCGTTACGTCAAAGAAACATCATGAAGGAAATAAAAAGCGACGAGTCTATACAAAATAATACAAAAGAAACAGAATGAGATTTTCTGTTTGTGAAAGAAATGTGAAGACGAAAAAAATAACACCAAATCTCTATGAAACTGAGTTAAAAAGAAATAATGAAAGAAAATGGAAAAGGAAAGAGAAAAGTGACGTTCATAATTAGAAACATCGTGTTGATTTTTCTGTGTTAAAGTGGAAGACACCTGAAGATAATCTTAAATTCCTTTCACATCTGAAAAGAAATTGAGCTCCACGATAGGCTAAAACCTCAGATTAACGATGAATTTATAAAGATTTTTAATTGAAGAAAATCCAAATAAAACCCAAAAAGAATTTGTAAATTAAACATTAACCATGGTATAGTATTGGGTTGGCAACTAAGTACTTTTGGTTTTGTAGTATAAAATAAAACACTTTTTTTTTAAACAAAGAATAGTTTTTAATCAATTATATATTTTCCATTTTTCTCAATGACCTCTTGCCATCTTCCTTTCAGCTGCATGATTCCGCGCTCATAAAATTCCTGGTCCCAAAGAAGTGAACCAAGTGCGAGTGAAGGTCATCGTCATTTGTGAAAGTTTTACCATTCAAAGAATTCTGCAAACTTCGATATAAATGGTAATCAGATGGTGCTAGATCAGGGCTGTATGGGGGATGTGGCATCACTTCCCAGCCAAGCTACAATAGTTTCCCACGAGTTGCCAAAGATGTGTGAGACTTTGCATTATCTTGGTGGAAAACAACACCTTTCCGATTTGACAATTCTGGCCGATTTTCTTTGATTGCTTCATTCAGTTTTATTAATTGTTGACAGTAAACATCAGAATTGATCGTTTGGTTCCTTGGAAGCAGCTCAAAAAACACAACACCTTTGTAATCCCACCAAACTAACAGCATGATCTTTTTTGGATGCAATTCAGCTTTCGATGTGGTTTGAGCTGGTTTATCGTGTTTGCTCCATGATCGTTTTCGAACTATGTTACTGTACAGGACCCATTTTTTATCACCAGTGATGATTCTTTTTAAGAAAGGGTCGGTTTCATTTCGTCTAAGGTGCATATCGCAAAAGTTGATTCTTTGTGGTAAATGAATTTCTTTCAATTCGTGAGGTACCCAAATATCAAGCTTCTTAACTAGCCCAAGACATTTTAAATGTTTTTCAATTGTTATGTGCGATACATGTAGCCTCTCCGCAACCTCTCGAACAGTTATATGACGATTCTCTTCAATTATGACTTTGATTTGGTCATCATCAACTTCAGTAGACCGACCAGAACGTTGCTCGTCTTTGAGGGAAAAATCTCCAGAACGGAATTTTTTATACCAGTTCTGATACGTGCGCTCTGTTAAGCAATTAGCACCATAAACTTCACATATCTTTTTGTGAGCCGCAGCGGCTTTCTTTCCTTTACGGAAATAAAATAGTAAAATATGTCGAAAATGTTCGTTTCTGCACTCCATTTAAAATTAACCCACAACTAATAGCTTTAATGAAAATCACGCACTACTTGCTTCTGAAGTTACGTCAATGTGACTAGTATCATGAGACAAACGGTAAAGTACAGCACTAACATACGTTATACAAAAAATAAAGCAACGCTCTCTATCAGTAAAAACCGAAAGTACTTAGTTGCCAACCCAATATTTTAGGTCTTCCCATCACTTATGAAACGACATAAAAATTCACAGGGATTATGTTGGGAAAACTGCAAATACTGCTTCGAAATGTTTAACCTTCGGTGTTTCAGTCGCACGTCCTATGAAGTGCCTACTTTGTTTCTCAACCTGTATGAAAGCTTATTGAATGTGCGTAAATGAATGATAAATTAATGAAGTCCAAAATATGCTCAGCAAAATTAAGTAGTAAAAAGTAACGTCCGGATCTTTAATAGATAGTTTCTGGAATCAGAAGAAAAGATATTATAAAAATTTCAGTCTCTTTGTAAATGTTGTAAAAGAAGATTTAGTAGAGGCGTTTTGAAATAGTTTGTTATTTGCAACCAAGTGTGGATTGTGTCCATATTTTTTTTGTAGAAACTGATTGTTTTTATCTGTACCGATATTATGGAAGACTTTTAAGTCAGCACAAAACAATTCAAGGAAGTAGACAAAGTTATAAGCAAAAAGTATATATGAAAATGTGCCTTAAATGAGAGCCTTGTGGAACTCCAGAAGCAGACATATAGTATATGTATAAAAATCTACTCCCTTTGAAATACACACAAATTACACCAGGGTCTTATTGAAATGGTTAGTAGTATCGCAGGTGCTAGAAAGTCAACATTTTCATCTACTCCAGATTCATTTTCCATTATAAATAGTATTTAAGTTCTCGTAAATAAAAATTTCTTTTCTAAAAGCTAGGTAATTTCAAATTTGACTTTCCCAAGCCCTACATTTAATGTCCTTCAACCCAACAATATAAAATCGATTATAAGAGTATGGAACTTACATTTATATAACTTGCGTTAATATAGTCAGAGAATGGATCATCATCAATCACTTCGAGCTTTACTCTGTTTGCGTCATCTGAAAGCAAATATAAGAAATAAAATTTTGTGTTAAAATGAGTGCTACACGAGTATTACATGGTACCAGATTTGGATGCCTATTCTTAGCTCTATTTGGTAATTGACGTCCGAAGTTATGGTGTTTAATAGGACCTTGAGGAAGAAGCTGAAATTGAAACAAGTTAAAATTTTCATACAATACCGAGAAAAAAGCAAAAGTAAATGCGTTTTCGTTTTTTTCGTTTTTATTTATTAATGATTAGGTAAGTTACATACAGAGTGAATAGTTTTAATAAGGGAATGGACAAATTAAAAGTAGCGGGTCAATTGTAATAAGGCGGAGTTATCTTATGGAACACCTCGAGTTGTAATAAGGAGGAGTTACGTTATGCCACACCCCAAGTTCTCGTGACTAAAGAGATATGAAGTTTCTATGTCTTATACGTCGTAAGTAAAGAACTATGTACCAGGTCGGCTGAAAAGTCCCCGGTCTGACACATAGATGGCGTTACTGTTATTAAATCCAGATGTTTTTTAGATAGTACTAACCTTCAAATGAAACGTGTCAAAATTTGACAGCAATCCGACCATTAGTTACTGAGATATTGCGTTAAGAGTGAAGCTACTTTTGTTATTTAAAAAAATGGAAAAAAAGAATTTCGTGTGCTAATAAAGTACTGCCTTTTGAAGGGCAAAAATACCGTTGAAGCAAAAGCATGGCTTGATGAGGAGTTTCCGGACTCTGCGCCAGGAAAATCAACCATAATTGATTGGTATGGTAAGTTTAAACGTGGTGAAATGAGCACCGAAGACGGCGAACGCAGTGGACGACCAAAAGAGGCTGTCACCGACGAAAACATCAAAAAAGTTCGCAAAATCATTTTAAATGACCGTAAAGTAAAGTTGATCGAGATAGCTGACATCCTAAAGATATCAAAGGAACGTGTTGGACACATCGTGCATGAATATTTGGGTATGCGGAAGCTCTGTGCAAAATGGGTGCCGCGCGAGCTCACATTCGATCAAAAACAACAACGAGTTGATGAATCTGAGCTGTGTTTGAAGCTGTTAAATCGTAATAAAACCGAGTTTTTGAGTCTATATGTGACAATGAATGAAACATGGATTCATCACTACACTCCAGAGTCCAATCGACAGTCAGCCGAGTGGACTGCACGCGATGAACCGGCTCCAAAGCGTGGAAAGACGCAACAGTCAGCTGGAAAAGTTATGGCGTCAGTTTTTTGGGATGCGCATGGAATAATTTTCATAGATTATTTTAAAAAGGGCCAGTCCATCAACAGCGACTATTATACAGCGTTATTGGACCGTTTGAAGGACGAAATCGCAAAAAAACGGCCCCATATGAAGAAGAAGAAAGTGCTGTTTCACCAAGACAATGCACCGTGTCACAAATCAATGAAAACAATAGCCAAATTAAGTGCATTGGGTTTCTAATTACTTCCCCATCCACCGTACTCTCCAGATGTGGCCCCCAGCGACTATTTTCTGTTTGCAGACCTCAAGAGAATGCTCGCCGGGAAGAAATTTAGCAGGGATGAGGATGTGATCGCCGAAACTGAGGCCTATTTCGAGGCTAAAGACAATTCGTAAAATGGTATCGAAAAGTTGGAAGAACGCTATAATCGGTGTATCGCCCTCGAAGGCAACTATGTTGAATAATAAAATCGAATTTTGCCAAAAAACTGTGTTTTACTATGATAGACCGGGGACTTTTCTGTTCGACTGTTAATTTATGATGTTTATAGAAATAATTACATTAATTAAATAGGGCATAAAATAGATATTTAAAGAAATAGAATATAACAGCGTTGCAGAACTGAAAAAGCACAATTTGCCTCGACACTATCGCTACAAAAACCAGTATGAAGGCACCTTAGCTATTCTTGCAACTATGAACCCTCTATTATCCTCGACTTACAACACTGTCGTACGTCCCCAGGATGTTACTTTTCAATCGGTCTAGTTAACAAAGGAAAGGGTACCTGGCGAGTTCTCAATGAATAAAATGCGCAATAGTCATTGCTTTGTCGATGGACTTTATATATATCAACATAGGAGGGTGTGGTATTTATGTATTGACTTAAAAATTGGGGGTTGTTTGATGAACTTTTAATCAGTTTCCCTATGTTCCCATTTTCAATTATTCCAATAGTTGCAATGTAGTCAAAATATTTCACTTAGATAAGGAATAGACGAAAGCTAAGTAGCTATAAATACACCCTCGTCTAATAAACAATTTTTATAAACACTTACTTTATATTGCTTTGAGAACTCGTCATTTTCAATACTGTTCTTGACATAATGGTCTAGCTCGTGAATTTTCACCATTTTCGTAAAATCTTCGTCGTTTAACACAATTTTATCCTGTAGAAAAAAAATTATAAACAAACAATGTTTAGATATGTATGTGTATATTTAAGTAACTAAAGCTTCTCGAAAATGTTGGTCCCAAATAGGGAAAATAATGCCAGCATTACAGTAATTAGTTGGATCAGTTAGTCGCTAGAATCATAGAGATTTTAGTGATTGGAAGCTTTTAGAACCTCCGAAATACGTAAAACAACAATTGTAGACAAAAGTACGTACCGCCGAAAGCCAGAACGTTCAGTTTTGGCTTTCAGCGGTACGGATCGCGCGTGGAATTTGTTTTCGTACGGGTTTTCTACCGTAGTTTTCCAGGTGCGACACTGTTTAATTATTTGCTGATGATGACAATTTAGTTTGTCGAAATACGTATACAGAATACGAATATGGCAAGGTGTTATATATCAAATTTCACTGATTAAGTTAATCAACCACAGACTGCATCAAAATTATCTTCGATAAATTCAATTATGTTCAGAAAAAATGAAATGCAAATCAAATATGAATTGACCTCGTAATTTAACATAATTTGAATCCCCAAAAATGCTTTAAATTTCTTATAAATAGTCAAAGTATAAGCAAAATTGAAATGTCTTACGTATATGCTATTGCTCAAGGGCACCAGTGGTATCGAATGCAGACTAGGCCTTTTCGAACCGCCGTAGAGACCTGTTAAATATTAAAAGAATATATGGCTTTATCTTCGAGAAAATATACGTTACCACAAGAAATTACGTTGATTAGGGACGTTTTCTGTTTTCGCCTGAAATTGGAAATTAAAATAATAATTATTTAGGCTTTCGCAATACTATTGTAATAATATACAAATACAATATATTACGTGCTATTATGAATAATATTGTGTAAAGTATTCGTGTCTCATCAAAAAACAAGAGGATAATGATGAACCGGATTATGAAATTCTCAAGATACATATATAAAGATACTTAAAGTTACAAATGAGGGTATTTAAGTTAAAGTTAGGAAGATGGTGACCAATTTCAACAACATATGCAAAGAAGCCAAAATACTTGAAAGAAATTTGATAATAAAAAGATTATCTTGGAAAGGAAATTAATAGTGGAAGGGTTTTAATGTTAGAGAGTGGAAGAACCCACCTTACAGTTGGATATAGTCCAATTTTCGAGAGACTCTCTCAATGGAATTAAGTTGGTTTCAAAAGAAGCAAAACTACTTGAGGCCAAGAAGTTTTTCACCGAGGGATCAATCTACCAAAAAAATGGCGAAACATTGTCGATAATAAGAGCATATTCGGTTTAAATGACCAAATTTTACTGAAAAAACGCCACGAACTTTTTCCCAGACCCAATATATTACGTGCTATTATGAATAATATTGTGTAAAGTATTCGTGTCTCATCAAAAAACAAGAGGATAATGATGAACCGGATTACTCTACATATATAAAGATACTTAAAGTCATGAGGGTATTTAAGTTAAAGTTAGGAAGATGGTGACCAATTTCAACAGACATATGCAAAGAAGCCAAAATACTTGAAAGAAATTTGATAATAAAAAGAGATCTGGAAAGGAAATAGTGGAAGGGTTTTAATGTTAGAGTGGAGAAGTTGGTGTCCAATTTTCGAGAGACACGCAGAGGCCAAGAGACTCGAGAGAAACCTGAGAACAAGAGATCTGGAAAAACAATAGTGGAATACGGTATATGGTTGACCATAAAATACTCTTCTTTCTCTATTACTGAGGGATATAGAAAAGAGAGATGGTAGACTTCGTCGAAATCGATTTTGGTGGTTATTGTTGTTGATACAGTGGCTATAGACTACAAGACATCACAAGCAACTGTCATTAGCTGTACTTGATCTACTTTAGGAAGAATCATCCTGTCAATTTATAGTTAATATACGAAATCTCTTACTATTTTTTTATTGAAACAACCATCAATTCGATTGAGTAAGACATTGAGGAAGTTTGGAAATGACCTCAGAATCTAATAAATTGTTATAATAGTGTATAATGCAGGAACTATAATACTTACTTTATTATAATGGCGCAAACCAAACCTAAAAGCACAGGCAATACAATCAAACTCCAAAGGTAGACATCTTCAGCGTCAGAAGACGTGCGATATGTAACCAAGCTCTGTGCAGCCGTTGTCTTGCAATACAAGTCGTACGTTTCAATCTTGCTCGACTCAAAAAATGTATCGTTCAACACAACTGTAACGTTATATAAATGGTCGCTGTCTAAAATGCTGTTATTGAAGATCCAACTACTATCAAGCTTCGAGACTCTTATCAAGTCATCTCCTATAGTTAAGTCAGTAACATTCGCCAAATCGAATTCCCCAATGGTCCAAGAAGAGGTTTCCATCGCGTCGATCTCTTTAAGTAATTCGATTTCCCTAGGATGCAATTGATTATTGGACGTGGAAGATTCGGTATCTGTGATGACGATGTACATCTTACTGAAAATTGTGTTTTTTACTTTAATACATACTGGGCAATGAGAAGAAGTTACCTGCTATCCCCTGATATATCAGAAACAGGTGGAAGCCTAATATCGCATTGTGAATCTGTCTGATTTTCTATTACAGGCAATACTGAAAAATGGGGTTTCTTATTCCAATTCGTACCCTTGCTTGAGTTTCCTTTTTCGTTTTCAGCGGTTATTTCAATTAATAAGCTCTTCGTTGTTGTATTCAAGTTGCCTGCATCGATCTATAAAAACAAGGGCATGCGGTAGAAAGATTGGATCTTGTATTTTATCAAGAAAAAGAAATGGAAGAATTTCTTCTTTATAGAAAATACAATAAATAATTATCACAAAAGAAATGAAGCATCGAATTTGGAATGTACATTTTGGAGACTGTGGTTGATTGGATTAATCAAAATGGTGAAAAAGTTGTATGAAACCCCATACCACATCAATGAAATCACAAACCACGACTTAGAAACAAAAGTTAATGATCTAAGTAAGAAATTCCATCATAATTCCTACAAAAGGAACCCGAGTCCTCAAACATTCATCTGAGACTTCTAATCGTGCAGAAATAGATTTCTTGAACAAAGGTTTAAAATATTGTTTGCCAAGCCGTGATACTCGTATCGAGGATGTGATTGCAAACATTGAAACCTCAACTTAAAATTTAGAACCAGGTTCGAAGACCTTCATTAGAGAGGCTTGGAAAATCCAAATTAAGAAGAATTTATGGCAGCACAGGTCGAAAGACTGCTTTGATTTAGAAACAGATGAAATGAATAAGTTAGTAAATTCGGTCAAAATCGATTATATTCCAAGAGCAAAAGTTTAATACTGATACTAGTACCGAGGAAGTGCTTGCAAACACTGAAATTTGAATTAAAAACTTAGAATCAGGTGTAAAAAAACTTCATTATAGAGGCTTATAAAATTCAAATTAAGGAGAATCTACAGCACCACAAACAAAAGTCAGTTCATAATGAAAATTAAATACGCAGCCCAAATCTCCAGCATTTCAAGAGGTTTAGATACTTCTTAATGATATTTATATCATTCTTAGTATGTTCAACCAAATCGAAAATAGAAAATTCGGAAACAGTTTTAAATTTTTCTCTCCAAATTGGAGACTTTAGATAGCAACACGTAATAATTTTATTAGGAAAAAGATACTGAAGATATAAGGAAAAACATCGTAAAAAATAGTGTAATTAAATAGTGCAAAAAATATTTACTAAGATGGAAAATGCAGTGGGAAATTGAGTCTACATCGCATCGTTATAAGAATAATCAGTTTGGGCCTGGATACTAAAGACGACTCGACGAAATATTCCAGCATATAATATACAACCAATACACGAATTATTATCAAAAATGATGAATATTATTTCAAAAAAACTGTTCGTACAGTCAGATCAATTTACAAGTTTAACGCTTATTAAGTACTCCATCTAACCATCTACTAATTTTTAAGTATTTTAAATTGAACAAAATTCTTTGTGTTAAATGAATTTCTTTCAATTCGTGAGGTATCCAAATATCAAGCTTCTTAACTAGCCCAAGACATTTTAAATGTTTTTCAATTGTTGTGTGCGATACATGTAGCCCCTCCGCAACCTCTCGAATAGTTTTATGACGATCCTCTTCAATTATGACTTTGATTTGGTCATCATCAACTTCAGTAGGCCGACCAGAACGTTGCTCATCTTTGAGGGAAAAATCTCCAGGACGGAATTTTTTATACCAATTCTGACACGTGCGCTCTGTTAAGCAATTAGCACCATAAACTTCACATATCTTTTTGTGAGCCGCAGCAGTTTTCTTTCCTTTACGGAAATAAAATAGTAAAATATGTCGAAAATGTTCGTTTCTGCACTCCATTTAAAATTAACCCACAACTAATAGCTTTAATAAAAATCACGCACTACTTGCTTCTGAAGTTACGTCAATGTGACTAGTATCACGCGACAAACGGTAAAGTACAGCACTAACATACGTTATACAAAAAGTAAAGCAACGCTCTCTATCAGTGAAAAACCGAAAGTACTTAGTTGCCAACCCAATATTTGGTAATTCGATGAGACCAATTGCTTCAGGGATTGACTCATCAACATATTTGCTTCCAAAATAGTTATTTAATTATTAGAAAAATTCGTCTGAAGAATCTGAAGGTTTGTTAGTTGCCTTTGTTCAAATAATCGAAGATTGCAAACTGGAAGACGGGGAAATTTTAGTGTCGTTCGATGGAAAGTCATTGCTTCCTTCGATAAATGAATTACATGCATTCTTATTTAGTATTCCATCTAACCCTCGAGTAATTTTTAAATATTTTAATTGAACAAAATGAATTACTCTTATAAGTTTACTTACTTGGTAACTATAATTTTCCTGTTCTTTTGTTACATTGTAAGTTATACGTAACTTGTTGTTAATGCCAATATAAAAATAAAGAATTCGTCCATTCGGTACGTTCGGATGTTGCCAGTTGATCGACAAATTTTCTTCGTTATTCCAAGCATAGTTTGGATCTAGTGGGGGCGATGGAACTAAAACATGTTTGAGAAATTGTTGAAATTAGTTCTTCGATCAATTTTGGTTCATTTATAGCAATACGCTTCGAAGAGGAAGTATTGGAAGTACAAAGTAAGAAACAAGTATAAATTTATACATTTGAAGAAGAATTGGGGGTGTCTTTGATCCCAGATTATTCGTATTTTTTTACTTCATCTTGGTTTCGGAGTTGGATACGTGTCCTTCGTGCTCGTGCTGCCGATATATATTTTTAATTATTAATGTTTATACAAAAGCTTTCTAACATATTTGTCGAGACGATCTTTGTAACGTCCCATACATTTATTGTTTAAATTTACATAAATTAATACATTATGTATATGTATATGTATAATTAAGCGCTTTGTGATGGGAAAGTAATTAGAAATTGCACGCTGTTAGATGTGTTTTTATAATGTTATTCACGGTATATTGAGTGACTCGAAACAGCACTGCCTGCTAGTCGAATTGATAAGGCAGCCTTCTAGCAAATGGTAAATACAGATTTGAGTCCTACTTCAGCGAAGAAATTCGAAATTTATTTCTGCGATTATGATCAACGATGGTACAGCAGAATATACTTTTTTTCATATATATATATATATATATATATATATATATATATATATATATATATATATATATATATATATATATATATATACAATATATATATATATATACAATATATATATATATATATATAGGTATATTTTCTTTTTGTTATTGGGACTACCTGGGGATTAGTAAAAGTCAAGGCCGTGTATGAGGTGCGTAATGATGTTTTAATGACCTGAGAAAGATATCCAGAAGATGACGTTAATGCCAAAAAGAAAAGAGATGGACTCGCTGAAATATCAAGATGAAAAGCAACCGATCCTTTTCAGACACAGATCGCAACCCGAGAAAATATGCTGTCTATATATATATATATATATATATATATATATATATATATATATATATTTATATATATACATACTTTCATGTATATATATATATATATATATATATTAAGACTTTTGGGTAGTATTCCAATAATGATTATGCAAAGACTATTTGCAACTCTTGGGCTCTCCGTGATTATTGTGGGAGAAACTTGGACTAAAATTCTCGAAAGAATCAGCGTCTGCAGGAGTTGTTTCGTAATGAAGATATATATATAGGTATATTTTCTTTTTTCGATTGGCCGTGTAGATGTCATTGAAACGTCTCGCTGAAATATCGAGAAAACGATCCTTTTCAGACACAGATGCTGATTCTTATATATATATATATATATATATATATATATATATATATATATATATATATATATATATATATATATATATATATATATATATATATATATATATATATATATATATATATATATATATATATATATATATATATATATATATATATATATATATATATATATATATATATATATATATATATATATATATATTTATATATATACATACTTTCATGTATATATATATATATATATAATAGATTCTCGGGCTCTCCGTGATGAGAGCTTCTGTTCAACAGATGTCATTGAAACGTCGCGAAGAGCCCGAGAATCTAATATTACTTATACTTACAACCGCGAGAACCTTCGTTCAAACATATATATACGAAAATATATTTTCTCAGGCTGCGAGGTGAGATATTTCAGCAAAAACTCACTCGTCGTCATCTTCTGGAGCTGAACTGTTGCTTGTTGGAGCTGAATAGAGTTTGATGTATATTTACTAGTTCCTATTTATATGTTGCTGCACTGGAAGTAGCTGTACTGCTAGCTTAATATTGTGTTGTCAACTAAGTACTTTCGGTTTTTACTGATAGAGAGCGTTGCTTTATTTTTTGTATAACGTATGTTAGTGCTGTACTTTACCGTTTGTCACGTGATACTAGTCACATTGACGTAACTTCAGAAGCAAGTAGTGCGTGATTTTTATTAAAGCTATTAGTTGTGGGTTAATTTTAAATGGAGTGCAGAAACAAATATTTTCGACATATTTTACTATTTTGTTTCCGTAAAGGAAAGAAAGCTGCTGCGGCTCACAAAAAGATATGTGAAGTTTATGGTGCTAATTGCTTAACAGAGCGCACGTGTCAGAATTGGTATAAAAAATTCCGTTTTGGAGATTTTTCCCTTAAAGATGAGCAACGTTCTGGTCGGCCTACTGAAGTTGATGATGACCAAATCAAAGTCATAATTGAAGAGGATCGTCATATAACTGTTCGAGAGGTTGCGGAGAGGCTACATGTATCGCACACAACAATTGAAAAACATTTAAAATGTCTTGGGCTAGTTAAGAAGCTTGATATTTGGGTACCTCACGAATTGAAAGAAATTCATTTAACACAAAGAATCAACTTTTGCGATATGCACTTTAGACGAAATGAAACCGACCCCTTTCTTAAAAAGAATCATCACTGGTGATGAAAAATGGGTCCTGTACAGTAACATAGTTTGAAAACGATCATGGAGCAAACACGATAAACCAGCTCAAACCACATCGAAAGCTGAATTGCATCCAAAAAAGATCATGCTGTCAGTTTGGTGGGATTACAAAGGTGTTGTGTTTTTTGAGCTGCTTCCAAGGAACCAAATGATCAATTCTTATGTTTACTGTCAACAATTAATAAAACTGGATGAAGCAATTAAAGAAAAACGGCCAGAATTGTCAAATCGGAAAGGTGTAGTTTTCCACCAAGATAATGCAAGGCCTCACACATTTTTGGCATATCGTGGGAAACTATTGTAGCTTGGCTGGGAAGTGATGCCACATGCCCCATACAGCCCTGATCAAGCACCATCTGATTACCATTTATTTCGATGTTTGCAGAATTCTTTGAATGGTAAAACTTTCACAAATGACGATGACCTTCACTCGCACCTGGTTTACTTTTTTGCTGATAAGGACCAGAAATTTTATGAGCGCGGAATCATGCAGCTGAAAGAAAGATGGCAAAAGGTCATTGAGCAAAATGGAAAATATATAATTGTTTAAAAACTATTCTTTATTTAAAAAAAAGTGTTTTATTTTATACTACAAAACCGAAAGTACTTAGTTGCCAACCCAATACATCACCAAACTCAATGATATCAACATAAACGTTTTTACTAATATACAAATGTATATTCAGATGGTATTGTTAGTATTCTTTGGTTAATACACTCATTTTTACTTGTTTCTAGCTGCTTTATATTTTCCATAATTCGCAGTACTCTTTTCTGAAGAAGAAATATTCTTCTTGCGTCTGCAGATGTTCCTCATAAAAGAATGCCATAAGTAACAGCGTGAAAATTCGAAAAATATTTCAATAACGTATGAGAAATAACAACAAATTCGACATCCAACTTTCGATTTTTATTAACTAATTTGACACCCAACGTAGGGCTTTTCTTATCCCCGCATTAGAACAATATCGTGTAACTTAATAGTCGTTTTGTACATAGGTGTGGTGTTCTTAATAATTGCAATTACATTTATGTCATTATGAATAAGTGAAATAAGTTACTATCTTACCTCTCTTCATATTGGGACGTGTATAATAGAGTAGAGCAAACCCATACACTTCTACACGATACTTCTTTGCGCGTACCTATGAGAGATTCATACAGTATAAATGCTGATTAAAAGCTCGAAGTAAAGGTGTGATTAGATTTTATTAAATAAAAAGATACTTATTCCATGGTAAAATTTACCTCAAATGTGTAAACTTCATTTAAAAAACCTTCTCCTTTTATCGTGCTGCATATGTAGCTTTGCCATATTTCACAGTATGACGAGCCACTTATGTTAAGGACCTTAATATCGTCTGAATTGTAGTAATATGCGATTTCATAGAGTTCTATATCGTGATCAGGTGGCCGCCATTTCAGACTTATTAATGTTTCATTTATATTGTACGCTATAATCTCTGCAATTCGATGTGGTGCTGTAAGTAGAATGAGGTTAACTATTACACTATATACAGTGTGTATCAGCCAAATGGAATAAATTCGATAATAATTAAATGGAAGGGTGTTCGAAAAAACGCTCGGACGCGTCGATTGGGATTTTTAGTAGCGTATTTTTTTAAATAAAAGTTTATATGCAGGGTGTGTCATGTAAAAGTGGTCAATACCAACTTTCTTATTTTAAATGCAACACCCTGTCAAATATTAAATTTTTGGATTCTTTAGAAAATTCCAGACATATTTCATGTACAATGTCCTATACCTATCTTCGACTGTTTATTGGCACTTGAAAATTATGTAAATAAAATGTAACCTCAAAATTTTTAACAATTCGACGAATAGCGAGCACACTACACTTGGACGATTATTACGACCATAAAATGGCAAAAGTTGCAATTGGAGAACGATTATTTTGATAATAAAACTGAATAATTTGTAAACGTTGTTCTTGCGTATATCTCTCCATGATGAAATTGTAAACACTACTGAATACAATGAAAAACAAATGACAGATCATGACATATTACAAATGGCCGAAATGTCACTTCAAAATCATATCATCCTTATTGGAAAACCTTATACTATTTCAATTGTCCCTACCGAAACCCAGTATCCCCAGTGAAACACAGAGCTATTCTATCGATAGTATGTGATCTTTCATTTATCATTTATGGCCGCTAGTGTATATATATATATATATATATATACTCATAACTTCCTTGTAAAATGAATGTAAAACAATGAATGATCGCAGCTTGTTTTATACATTGAAATACAAAAAAAAAACAGAATTAAAACCAATAATTTTTTCTTCTTCATAGCTAAACTTAATTACTATTTCCTATTACAACGCGGAAAAAATATTGCGTTTACCTGTTTGTTGAAAAAATACATTATACTGTTCAGATCGACTGTCTATACCCCTCCAATATGTGAGCTTCACCACGTAGTTTCTGTTGTGCCTGGTTGCTTTGAAACTAATATCAACTGTCGATATCGTCTTAATTTCAATCGGTTCTATATGACTCGTGACACAGTCGACGTTGTTGCAGGTAACACCGATTTCATGAAAGATTGGACCCCGCATATGTTCACATTGCCATTTTATCGAAACCGTGATATCCGTTGTGTTCAATGTATGAGTTATAACGGGTTTCTCTTCGTTACTAAGTGTAGCTGAAATATTTTAAAATAATTTATGAATGTTTAAAGGAAGGAGCAATATTTTATTAACACTTTATTATTAAATTATTCCATCTGCGAACGTAAGCAGATGTTATAGTTAAAGGTAACGTAGGGTGTCATTTCTTTCTTAGGAGCTTACAGTTACTGTAGTGTTGGAACTGTAGTTTGAGCTAAACTCAAATTAAGAGGCAGGACATCATACCGAGAGTTGGAATGAGCTCTTGTATATAACCAAAGGAGGCTCTGGTGGATTGTTACTTCCCTTGCCACCCATGTAAAAGTATAAAAAAGGTAAAGAGCCCTCTCTAAAAGGACGTAGAAAAGAACATGTAAGAAAACATGCTAAGAAGGTAAGGATGGACCAGGGTTATTCGAAGGGATGTGAGGGTCAATATGATAGAACCTTTCCTCTATTTGAAACCCAACTAAGAGGTCCGATCAGTTAAGTCATTTGAAATTTTTGAAACTAAAATTCAAAAGTAGGTGAAACAGAAGTGGATGTTAAAAGAAAGGAAAAGTATTGATACTGAATACAGGTCATAAAAGAATTAAAAGAAATTATAATATTTTACACTAACAAATATGATTATATAATTTATATAATGATCCGGATATTATTAGTAAACTTCCCAGAAACGCACTCACATCTGTTATTTTAATTGTCCCTACCGAAACCCAAGTATAAAGAGCGATCCTATCGCTCTTTGTACTTGGGTATACTTGGGTATCTATATGTGATCCCTCATTTATGGCCGGTAGTGTATATATATATATATATATATAAAGGGTGTTTCAAACTTCGCGGTTTTTTAAAAGAATAAATGAAACACATAATTTGCATTCACTTTCAAAAACGTTTTATTGGTAACTGAAGTATGAGTTATGACATTTATATGCGAAAAATAATATCTGCCAAATGGCCTCCTCTCGCAACTTCACAGACGTCCACTCTTTTGTTAAAATTTTCAATGACATTTTGACATAATTGAGGCTCTATCACACCAATGACACGAATAATTTTATCTTTCAAGGCAGGAATTGATTGTGGATTGTTTTCATAAACCTGACCTTTCACATAATCCCAAAGAAAATAGTCTAACGGTGTCAAATCACATGATCTTCGTGGCCAATTAACATCACCGTTTCTTGAGATTACACGTCCAGTAAATTTTTCATAAATCAATTGATTCGTGTGCAGAGTGAAGTGTAGCGCCATCCTGTTGAAACCACATATCCTCTAGATCAATATTCATTAATTCAGGCCACAAAAATTCGGTTATCATCCGACGATATCGATCACTATTGACAGTTACAGCTTCACCAGCAGTATTTTCAAAGACGTAAGGTCCAATTACACCGCCTGACCATAATGCACACCAAACAGTAACTCGTTTAGGATGCATAGGTTTCTCATGAATAATTCGTGGATTTTGCTCACCGCAGATACGGCAATTTTGTTTATTAACATAGCCACCAAGTTCAAAATGTGCCTCATCGGAAAACATTATTTTTTGAGAAAAATCAGCCGGTTGTTCATTGATGAAATTGGCAAATGAACGACGTTTTTAAAATGATCTAATGGCTTCAGTTCCTGTGTTATTTGAACCTTATATGCTTTCAGAGCTAAATCCTTGTGTAAAATACGCCATGTTGTCGATCCACTAAGTCCAAGTTGTTGTGAACGTCGTCTAATGGACATTTCAGGATCTTCAGCAACACTTTCACGAACCAAACCAATATTTTCTTGTGAACGACCACTACGACTGTATTTTTCACTTTTTTGATCTGCAACGTTACCGGTCTCTTGAAATTTCTTAAAAATTCGACCAATAGTGTTTTCAGGTGGACGATTACGTAAAGCATAAAATTCACGTAATTTTCTAAAAACTCTTTTCACAGAACACTGATTTTCACAAAATAATTCAACAATTTGAATGCGTTGTTGTACCGTGTACGACGCCATTTTTATAAATGTCGTACATCACACTTTTTAAATGCCCACATACGCAGACAAATTCAGTGCTCCATCTATATTGCATTTATTCTTAAAAAGACCGCGCAATTTGAAACGCCCTTTATTTTAGAAATTCAAAGCTTTGTTACCTGATTCTGTGGTGTTAAACGTCGTTTCCTTCACACATTCTATTCCATTTTTGTAATAATTTATTGTAATTCCGTACAGGGAAAACGGAATCAAATTATTAATAGTGAAAGATTGTGTTATATTTCTTTTTTTAATTGTGGATTCATTATCAGAACATCCTAAATGTTTTATGTGCTAGAAAAAAAAAGAATTTTCTTTTTAAGAAACGCCTCCTTGACAACTTACCCAAAATTCTATTCTAGTAATATTAGTGGTATTTTCCGAAGAGGATACTTCTACGCTTGTCTCATTTATAACATTGATGCTGAGTACGTTTTCTAAAATTATATGTTAAAAATACCACTCAAAGGAAACAATTGAAAAGTATAAATTATCCAAACTTACCATCCTCATCACATTGTTGAGCTGTACACGTTTCGAAATGTACATTTTCTACAAATATAAACAGAAATAGACAATACCTAAAAAGTAGAAGTTTGGTTAAAGACTGTTTAGGGAAAAAATTATTTTTATTTTATTTTTTAAATATTCAATTTTCTCACCATCGATTCTATTGAAATTTCCTGAATTTTCTGAAGAATACATTACTATTGAAATCATGATTATAACATTTAAAAAGTATCAAATACATTGCTAACGAATTTTAAAAGAAAGCCAAAGAATTTTTTTTGGAAAACAGTTAGTAATTTTTTCCTGATTTAGTTTAAATTTACAGCATATTTTTAGAGAGTAAAAAACCTTTCTATAATAAAAATAATATAATGCTGAATTGGACACCCTGTTCATTCATCTAAATTACTTTCCAATGGCTTTTGGTACCTTCTACAATTTTAAAGAAATGCATAAAAATGACGAATCTAGGAAAATATATGTCCAATGAAAGATAATGCAGTTGTTTCCGGAAAGTTCCAGGCTCTGGAAACTCCCGAAACTAAACAACAGTCGAAACAATGGTTAGAACGTGGTTCTGCACCTCCAAAGAAAGCGAAACCACTTTATCGGCAAACAAGGCGATGGCATCAATTTTTTTGGGATTCAAAGGGCATTTTGCTCATTGATTACTTCCAGAAAGATGTCACAATAAACGGACAATATTATGCAGAACTTCTACAAAAATTAAATGTTGATATTCGTGCTAAACGGCCAGGAATGGCAAAGAAAAAGATTATGTTTCACCAAGATAACGCTCCCTCGCATACCAGCACAGTTGCGATGTCCAAAATCCACGAATTGCATTTCCAATTAGTACCGCATGCGCCTTATTCGCCGGATCTAGCCCCTTCCGAATTCCACCTTTTTCCAAAATTGAAAACGGCACTAGGTGGAAAGGAATTTTCGTCTAACGACGAGCTTATCATCTTCGTAAATGAATATTTTGCAAGCCTTCCGGAATCGCATTTTAGAGATGGCATAATGCATAAGCGCATTGGAGTACCGTTGGAATAAATGTATTGCTCTTTTAGGAGAATACATTGAAAAATAAAAATTATTTTGTATTTAAAAAATTTATTTTATTTTTTAAATATTCAATTTCTAACATTATCGATTCTATTGAAATTTCCTGAATTTTTTGAAGAATACATTACTATTGAAATCATTATTTTATAACACTTAAAAAGCAGCAAACATATTGCTAATGAAATTTATAAGAAGGTCATGGAATTTTTTTGTGGAAAACAGTAATTTTTTCCTGATTTAGTTTAAATTTACGCAGATTTTTAGAGAGTAAAAAACCTGTCTATAATAAAAAGACTATTTTTCTGAATTGGACACCTGTTTATTTATCTAAATTACCTTTCAATGGCTTTTAGTTGCTTTTAAAATATTAAAGAAATGCATGAAAATGACGAATCTAGGAAAATGCATGTCCAATGAAAAATAGTGCAGTTGCTTCCGGAAAGTTCCAGGCTCTGGAACGACGACCACGGAGGAAGTTGCATAGACGTTGCATAGTGGTTCGAAGTTCTAATTGGAAGAGCGATGGCGGCGAAATCCTACATCACGACCAAGCCAGCACACAATATACACAGAAAGACCTGCTTAAAATCGCACAAACACCCACGGGCACGCATGTCAGGGGGAGGCATTTCCAGGAGGACGGCCATGATGACCAACCATGGACAAAGTGGAATAAGTTAAGTTATAGGTCTTTTTTATTTTGATGATGAATGAATGAGAGACATGCCCGCATACACACACACTCGAGCGCGCACACACACATTATGGACACACACTGCACAAATACGCGTACGGACGACACATTAACACAGTTAAATATTTACGCGACGTATACAGGGAGAGCGATTGTACATCTACGGAATGTATGTCCGAGTGAACGTATTGAGTGGAAAAGCTGTTGGGTCCTCTGTCGTTACAGGGGACCAAAATCCCAGGAGGAGAGGCGGCGGAGAGATTCCACCGGGAAGAGGAATGCCAGGACTGGCAAGCGGAGGCAAGACGACGGTGAAGAACGATTCATCGACCTCTCAACCTGTATCGGTGAATACTGGACAGTGAATATTGGGCAATGTAGTGAATGAGGTACATAATGAGCGGACTACTTCCGCAGGGTAGGAGCGGAATTGTGAATAATATTTAAGTAGGAGGCGTTCTAGGCCCTCATTTAGAGTTTTAGATAAGGCTAGTTTAGATTTAGATAGTTAGTTTTGTGGTAAATAAAGATTAAGGTTAGGTTACATCCGGTGTAGTACCATAAGCGGAGCACCGGATTCTAGGACAAGTAGTGTCAAATATTTATATTTTTTCTAAATAGTGTGTCTAAAATTTAAAAAAGTGTATTGGAACAGGGATGATTTTCTAAGAAAACTTATACCCTACAAAAGAGAAGGCTATCGTTTGTGAAAAATTTATTCAAAACCTTCAGAGACATAAACGTTACTTAGCTCAGTGTAGCCTCTCAGTGTAGCCGCTAGGGCTCCTCATATAAGTTGGTTGAAACAATGCAACCATCTCCATGTTTCGCTCGAAATTCTACAAACTGCAAAGTGCAATGTAATATGAATAATAATAATAATATAATAGAAAGAATATTTGGAGAAAAAGAACTAAAAATATTGATACAATACGAGGATAGTTTGACAAGTAGTGAGAATGACACATAGGTGGCGCTCTAATTGGTAAAACAAATGCACTGTAATTTAGGTTGCCTATTTATATGTTTACAATCCGATATTTAGATAAATCGGTTGATTAGTTTATTGTTGACAGCTGATTGAAAAAGAAGCAACACGTCGTTTTGTTAAAATGGAAAAAGCAGAGTATCGTGCGGTGATTAAATACTTCGTAATTAAGGGTATGAAAGCTACCGAAATAAAAGATGAGTTACGGGAAACATTAGGTGAATCTGCTCCATCATCCGTCACAATAAGTAGATGGGTAAATGAATTTAAACGTGGTAGAACAAGCTGTGTTCGTGCATCCTGTGAATGTTGAATATTATTAAATGTGAATGATAAAGAATATACGAGGATAGTTTGACAAGTAGTAAGAATGACACATAGGTGGCGCTCTAATTGGAAAAACAAATGCACTGTAATTTAGGTTGCTTATTTATATGTTTACATTAAGATAATTAGATAAATCGGTTGATTAGTTTATTTTTGACGGCTGATTGAAAAAGAAGCAACACGTCGTTTTGTTAAAATGGAAAAAGCAGAGTACCGTGCGGTGATTAAATACTTCGTAATTAAAGGTATGAAAGTTACCGAAATAAAAGATGAGTTACGGGAAACATTAGGTGAATCTGCTCCATCATCCGCCACAATAAGTAGATGGGTAAATGAATTTAAACGTGGTAGAACAAGCTGTGTTGATGAAGCGCGCTCTGGAGCACCAAAAATCGTGACTTCTAAGGAAATGATTATAAAAATCCATAATATCATTACGCAAGATCGACGACTCAAAGTGAGAGACATAGCAGACATGGTAAATATTTCAACAGAACGCGTACAACACATTTTAACGAAAGAATTGAGCCTTTCCAAACTTTCGGCAAGATGGATGCCCGGATTGCTTACTACTGATCAAAAGTTCACTCGTTTGAGCATTTTCAATGAGTGTTTGGACCTTTATAAGCGGAATCCGGTTGATTTTTGTAGGCGATTTGTTACTTGCGATGAAACTTGGATACACTACAGTACACCCGAAACTAAACAACAGTCGAAACAATGGTTAGAACGTGGTTCTGTACCTCCAAAGAAAGCGAAAGCCACTTTATTGGAAAACAAGGTGATGGCATCAATTTTTTGGGATTCAAAGGGCATTTTGCTCTTTGATTACCTCCAGAAAGGTGCCACTTCTGCAAAAATTAAATGTTGAGATTCGTGCTAAACGGCCAGGAATGGCAAAGAAAAAGATTCTGTTTCACCAAAACAACGCTCCCTCGCATACCAGCACAGTTGCGATTTCCAAAATCCACGAGTTGCATTTCCAATTAGTACCGCATGCGCCTTATTCGCCGTATCTAGCCCCTTCCGACTTCCACCTTTTTCCAAAATTGAAAACGACACTAGGTGGAAAGAAATTTTCGTCTAACGATGAGCTTGTCATCTTCGTAAATGAGTATTTTGCAAGCCTTCCGGAATCACATTTTAGAGATGGCATAAGTGCAATGGAGCACCGTTGGAATAAATGGATTGCTCTTTTAGGAGAATATATTGAAAAATAAAAATTATTTTGTATTTAAAAAATTCGTTTTTCTTTTCCATTTTCACTACTAGTCAAACTACCCTCGTAGGTAGAAAAATGGAGAAAAAATACGTTGGAAAACAGAAGTAAAAGACGGAGGATTAGGAGTTGAACTACGCCATCGCAGTTATAACAAGAACCTGTAACTTTTCTTCATTTTTCATTAAGAAATAATAAATAAAAAAAAGCCTGCTGTTACTATGTTTCGAAGTTTGTTTGCTACGTTTTCAAGCGCTTAAAATTATGTTTGAAATTTTTTGTGTATTACTTTATATCGCCACAGGGGAGCCACGTTTACACGTGTACAAGTTTATATGTATTTTTGTACTTGTTTCGTGACTCTATATTCTTGTAGATACATAAATAATTGTAAATAATACATTTCCTTCCTTTTTTGAATGAATATCGAAACTTTAATGGCAAGGATTGTATATCAACAAGGTTAAAATCCAGAAAATTATTCAGTAAAATTACAAAGCGATACGTTTTGAATTGAAATGTGAATTTTATCCGAAACGCTTACCACATGTTGTCCTATTCCTAAACACTGTCTCAACGAAATATTTCAATCAGGTCGACCCATGGGATGAAGAGAGACGCGTCTATTGAAGTTTGGGAATCATTAAGTTTCTCCGACACTTTAAAAACTAATTATAAAGAACGTAACGCATTGTAACTTCACATACCGGCGGACTAAATCGAATGACGCATTTCAGTTGCACTTATTACTAAATGATTACTATAGGAAAGTACGTATTTTCCACATTCATTATTACTCTTGGTCGACTCATATATTTAGGAAATCCTGACGGTTGCTTCTTGATAAATTAACAAATACAGAAGCGCCGAAGAATAGACAAAGATTGTTTGTGGTTTTATTGTATCAATGTGGATAATGAGGCCCCCCTCCTCGTCCCTTTTCGAGGTATACATTTAATTTGAGTCATTAATAATAGGCAAAGTAACTGCCTATTTTTTTTTTTATTAGGATGAACTGAATATTTTCGTTGTTAATACATTCTTACGATTTAATTAGCAGGTTATCTGCTTCTGGGTTTCCGGGCTGGAACCGCGTCACTAGTATATCTGCCGACGTTTCGTACCCATTTGTATGGGACATGGACACAGGGCTGAACTACTGCACTGAAACAGTTTCAGTCATAAAAAAAATTAATCAAGAAAGATATATAAAACCCCTTTCCACAATAATATTAGTATTCTGTGAACGCATTTCGACAACTAAGTTGTCAATATCAGCAGATAATCACAGTGTTGCACTAGGATCCAAGATAAAACTCGCGCAGAAACAAATCCGTGCCGATAAGGGTCCAATAAGATATTCTCGTCTGTTTGAATTTCTGGAAAAGAAAAATACCACCGTTAACAAAGTGTACTTTGGTATAAATGATTAGTTTTAAGACTACACATTTTAAATTATGTGAAATGAATGTACAGTGCGCCTTTGGCTTTTGACGATGAATGTCTGATACGAGTTTGTTTTTGTGCGAGTTTTACCACAGATCCTGGTGTTGCACTGCGTTTATCTGCTGATGATGACAATTTAGTTGTCGAAGTACGTACACAGAGTACAAACGTTATTGTAGAAAGAGATACGTTTTATTTTATACTCCCATTCTTCTAGATTGATACAAGCACCTTTAATTTGACTTCCGAAAAATTGCTAATCTACGTCATAGCCGCCAATGAAATAGGGAATTCGAGCAAAGGTTTAAGTTGGCACACGAAGCTACACTTTGCAGAATTACCGGCTATTGAAAACGTAACTGAGTCAACATTCAATATTAGTATACCCACTGTAGTTGACATTGAAGGCGATATTAGGTAAGTGATAAATTCATGAGTATTGTTAGGTTGGTGTATATAAAATGTCAGTATTTCTTTCACTGCAAGAATAAGGTGCTATTTCACGATAGAAAAAATTGTCAAATGTAATTGAAACAGTTTTTTGAGCTGAATGATTCTATTTAAATATTTAATTACATATTTTTTTTGTGAAATAAGATAAATAATTGAATACAATAACAAACTGTATGCAGCATTAGTCTGAAAAATTTTGAAAGAATTAAAATTTATATCTCTAGGGTAGTTTTGAAGATTTTCATCGAAAAAAACCAAGGTCGAACCTCAAAATAATATGGAGAAATGCAATGTTTTTGACCTAACACACAAATGGCCTTTAGTGTATCAAATAAAGCGTTTCTGAAGCTACAAATCTGTTGTTCATTCATTAATGTGGTTTCAATAAATTTTCGTCCGTTCATTTTGGAAAGTTTAATAGCAACCGAAACAAAAGCTGGGGTGAAATGATCCTTTTTAATGGTACACTTTCAACAATCGAAAGGTGAACATCAGAATTTACACGTTGTACTACATTGGTTCAAGATCAAATGCTTCCAGAAACGTTAAAATCGGTTATCACAAACCATACTTTTGAGAAAATTCACTCAAAACATCGTAGAGACCTCAAATAAATAGTTTAGAAACATTTAATATAACATGGATACCATTGTAGCTGATTTTCGGTCTTTCTCGAAGTAACCCTCCTGAATTTTTGTGTCATTTCAACTCTTGACAAGAATTGAATCCGTTGTTACGCGTTTAAAACAGACTACCAGCCTAAATATTGGATAAAAATTTAATCCAACTACTCTGAAGAAAGCAAACACAGACCGTCGTCTAAGGTAACGACTAGTGTTTTTGCGGATACACGTAATGTCGTTCTTCATGTGTTAGTATTTAGTCTCTCGTTTTTTTACCAGTGGTCAATATTTAATCTCTTTACTTTCTTCACCTTGGCTTCCGAGCTGGAACCTCGTCTTCAATAATTCTAGTACAGACGTTTTATCACCACGCTATCTGCTTCTGGGTTTCCGGGCTGGAACCGCGTCACTATTATATCTGCCGACGTTTCGTACCCATTTGTATGGGACATCTTCAGGGCTGAACTATTGCACTGCACTGAAACTAGTGACACGGTTCCAGTCCGGAAACCCAGAAGCAGATAGCATGGACCACGACCGCGGAAGTCTACGTACCAAATTAATTAGCAGGTTTTTTTAATTTTTTTTTTTAAAAACCAAACTCAGTTATTGGTATTTTACATGTCGTACGTTTACAAATTTTGCAAGCATTTCGTCATGAAATTAAATTAAATAGAAATTTTTGTATGCAAGTTGGTAGAAAAGTTTTGAAAGCGACACCTATTAAGCAGTAAAGGAATCAAAATTCATACGCCATTTTAATATTTCATGTGTCATATGAACACACTAAAAATTTTATCTCGATCTGTCAATTCATTCATTGTTAGCAATCCATTTGAATTAGACGTGTCGGTGTATTTTTTAACAATGGAAAAAACTGAATATCGCGCTGTGATAAAATTCTTTGTTTTGGAAGGTTTATCAGCAACAGAGATTCATACAAAAATGGTGAACGTGTTAAAGGAATGTGCTCCTTCATTTCCAACAGTACATCGATGGGTTTTAGAGTTTAAACGTGGTCGTACAAGCGTTGAAGATAAATCACGTAGTGGACGACCAAAAACTGCAACAACAGCAGAAATCATTGAGCAAGTACATAATATGGTTAGTGAAGATCCGAATTTGACTAAGCGTGAAATTGCTAATACCATAGGCACCTCAGACGAACGAGTACTCCATATTTTACATGAAGAATTACATATGAAAAAGCTGTTTGGAAAGTTAGTGCCGCATTCGTTAACAATTCAACAAAAACTGGATCGAAAAAATTTTTCAGCGTAACTTGGTGCGTTTCAAGCGGAATAAAACCGATTTCTTGCGTCGTTTTATAACTATGGATGAGACTTGGATCTACCACCATGATCCTAAATTGAAACAAGAACGATTACAGTGGACTACGGTTGGTTGTTCAACTCCAAAAGAGGTGAAGTCAGGACGATCGGCAAAAAAGGTTATGGCATCGGTGTTTTGGGATGCAAAAGGAATTTTATTGATTGATTATCTTGAAAAAGGTAAAACAATTAACTCAGAGTATTATTGTAACCTTCTAGATCAACTGGATGCAAAAATTCGTGAAAAAAGACCTGGTTTAGCGAAAAAAAAATTAATTTTTCGTCAAGACAATGCGTCTTCACACAAAAGTGTTTTGACGATGGCTAAATTGAATGAATTAAAGTACGAATTGCTTGAACAACCACCGTATTCACCAGATTTGGCTACGAGTGATTACTACCTCTTCAGAAACTTGAAACAATTCGTTCGTGGAAAGCGTTTTTCATCGAATGAAGAGGCTATTTCAGCCGTGGAACAGTATTTTGCAGAGCTTCCAGAAAATCATTACAGAGATGGTATAAAATTATTGGAGGATCATTGGAATAAATGTATTGAAGTTGAGGGAGATTACATTGAATAAAAAAACTAATTTCATTTAAAAATTCACATTGTTTCATTTTTGCTTTCAAAACTTTTGTACCAACCTGTAGATTGGCAAAATTTTACCATTCTTTCTTCAATTTCCCAATTTGGGTTTTTCCCGAACGAATGCAATTTCATTTGACCTCGTATGAACCTCTTCCAAAGGTTCGCCTTTATATGTTAACACTCTTCACTCTCACGCGACTGACACGAAATGTACCTGTTTTCTTTTGCTCCATTCATAAACAGATATCTTCACTGAATGTAGTTTTTTTTTCTTTTATGTAGCAATTTTGCCGAGACGTGTTGACACAATGAATATTTTCTTCGATTAATTTTACAACTGTCATTACAGTTTGTTGGGAAATGCATTTTTTCCGTGCTATTTCACGTTTGCGAATACATTCCTGTTTAGAAGAGGGCGTTGATTCTTATTTTTCTGGAATGATACGTCACTTGTTTTATCCATGTCGGAAATAAATTTTAAAAAATGTTAATCTGGTACGTAGACTTCCGCGGTCGTGGTCCATACTATCTGCTTCTGAGCTTCCGGGCTGGAACCGCGTCACTGGTATGACTGCTGACGTTTCGTACCCACTCGTATAGGACATCTTCAGGGTTCAACTACTGCTACTGTCTGTCGCACTGAAACTAGTGTAAGTCGACGGTGGACAGGTTTATATACGGGTAACGGATCAATGGAGCGTTACGGTTGCGGTTGGGTTGTTTGGAGGTGCAGGATTGCCAGGCGTTGTGTAGGGGGTAGATGATAATCTGGTACGTAAACTTACGCGGTCGTGGTCTATACTATTTGCTTCTGAGCTTCGGGGCTGGAACCGCGTCGCTGGTATACTTGCCGAAGTATCGTACCCACTCGTATGTGACATCTTTAGGGTTTTACTACTGCTACTGTCTGTCGCACTGAAACTAGTGTAAGTCGACGGTGGACAGGTTTATATGCGGGTAATGGGTCATGGGTCAATGGAGCGTTACGGTTGCGGTTGGGTAGTTAGGTGATGCAGGATTGCCAAGCGTTATGTAGTGGGTAGATGACAATCTGGTACGTAAACTTCCGCGGTCGTGGTCCATACTATCTGCTTCTGAGCTTCCGGGCTGGAACCGCGTCAGTGGTGTAACTGTTGACGTTTAGTACCCACTCGTATGGGATATCTTCATGGCTCAGCTACTACTACTGTCTGTCGCACTGAAACTGGTGTAAGTCGATGGTGGACAGGTTTATATACGGGTAACGGGTCATGGGTCAATGGAGCGTTATGGTTGCGGTTGGGTTCTGTGGAGATGCAGGATAGCCAGGCGTTGTGTAGGAGGTAGCCATACGTTGTGTAGGAGGTAGCCTATCCCGTATTAACCATTACAATGGTGGCAAAATCCGCGAATCTATAGAGATCTCTAAGCAAGCCAATAGCCTTAATCGTGATGATGGTTACCCCGTATACAACGGCTGTCAATCCTGCATCTCCAAACGACCCAACCGCAACCGTAACGCTCCAATGACCCATGATTCATTACCCATATATAAACCCGTCCACCATCGACTTACACCAGTTTCAATGCCACAGACAGTAGCAGTAGTTGAACCCTGAAGATATCCCATACGAGTGGGTACGAAACGTCGGCAGTTTTACCAGTGACGCGGTCCCAGCCCGGAAGCCCAGAAGCAGATAATTAAAAAAATGTTAATCGCAAAACAAAAACGAAACACTAAAATATATTTAAAGCAACGCAAAATAAAGTTCATTTTAATATCACTGGATTGTTACCCGAACGGTCAAAGATAAACTCAGATATTTCTACCAAGTAATGCAGTAGGTAATCCTCGACGAGCAAGTAACTTAACATTAAAATACCATCACCTCAAAGGGTCACAGATTAGACAATGACAAAATACAGTATACAAAGACAATATATATATATATATATATATATATATATATTGTACTTAGAAATAAATTATAAACGTGGTGTAATATTTTATAAAAAACACGAGTACAATTAATCAAAAAACATAAATAAGATGCCTTTCTGTAATAATGTCCGTATTCTAATTTGGTACGTAGACTTCCGCTACTCTCTCAGACAGTAGTAGCAGTAGTTGAGTCCTGAAGATGTCCCATATGAGTGCGTACGAAACGTCGGCAGTTATACCAGTGACGTGGTTCCAGCCCGGAAGCCCAGAAGCAAATAATGTTCGTATTCTATATACGCACATTTGCTAGGAAGTGAAACAGATAAGAATGTTATTTGATCGTTATTGTTTTTAACCTCTTTTGTTTTTTGAAATGTATATACTTTCATAGCTATACATTATGATTATTTTCTAGCACGTGTTTTGCTAAACTGGATTTCCCAGGTCGATTAAACTTAATGTACGTCATATGTTCTTTATAACGGGTGTCTATCGAACGTTTTGTCTGACCGATGTATTGTTTATTGCAATCTAGACATTTTATTTCGTAAATACCCGACTTCTGATTTAATTCGACTTCGTTTTTCGCGTTTCCTAAGAGAGAGGTTTAATAGAGTTACTGGACCGAAAAGTAATTTGATAACCATGCTCTTTAAAAGCCTGATTTAAATTTTTCGTCATGGGGTGAAAAGGTGAGTATGTAAATTACTTGTCTCGATTGTTTTGAGGTTATAGATATGTGAAATCCCCGATTGTCTTTTCTAAGTTAGCTATCCTAAATAAAAGCAGTGTATTTAGCAATGTTTTTAACAAAATTTAATTCTCTTTCGTATATCTCTTCTATTTTGATTAATCAATATGATTTTAAAAATTCTTGATATTTGTGCTGCAGGCAAAGCGTTAAATGTTAGATCATCTTTTCGTCCATAGTTGGTTGTAGTGATTGTCTTCATGGTCGACTTGACCGTGTGTGTTGTGTCTGTATCCGCGCGGGCGTGCATGCGGGTGTGCACCGTTTGCATGCCCGTACATCAGTATGATTTCGAGCACAATATCCTGTGTATATCGTACTGGCGTGCTCGTGATATGGAATATATCCGCCACCTCGCTTCTTTTAGAGATTCTAACCTGCGAGCACAGCACAATGGTTCACCTCTGCAATTTTTTAGACAAGTTGCAGATTTTTTTAAACCAAAATTATACGAACTGGTGGATTGGAAGAGATTCAGCAGTCTTGGCCGCAAGGTCACTTAAATCCCCTATATTATTTTTTTATGGGAAATGCCGATAAATTTGGTTCATGCAGGGCAACTTGAAAACAAAGAACGACTTGTTATTAAAATTATGGATGTCGCAGAACTATTGGTATTGGTCCTGAGCTGCCTATTCAATTTTAAGAATAGTTAGACTATGTATACAGCAACTGGATGGACATTTTAAGCAAGTAATTCAATTAAGTGATTTTTTTAAATGATTTTAATTCAGATTTTTATATTAGTTGGGTTACTTAAAATTATAAATGCTTGCAGCTCAGTTATGATAGTGTTTTAGGCATATATTCATTCGCATACTTAAACTGTGGCAATTATGTTATGGGACACCCGGTATAGTAAATAAAATACAAAATATTTAAATACAAAATTTATTTTATTATAAAAGTATATACATACATATATACATAAAATAAAATGTATAGAAAATAGCTATTATATCGTAAAAGATTTCAGAATTAGGAGTTTTCACTTTGTTTTCCTCTGTAGGAACTACCGAAAAATTAAAAACGTAGTAAAGTTAAACCAAACAATGGAAATTCAAATTAAGTACAGTAGTGTCCGGTTATAATGAACTACTACTGGCCACTAAAAATGGTTCATTATGGCCGAAATTCATTATATCTAACAAAAAATAAATTAGTACAAACAATTCTTGTATTGTATATTGATAATTTAAATGAACAAAAAATTATTATTTAACAGATTGTTTAAAATAGTTACTTATTTTAGACTGTTTATAAGACAAAGTTCCGCAAATATCATTCAAATATATTTCTACATTAGCCAGGCTGCTCAAAATGTTATCTGGAGCTTCATTCATTTGTAAAAAATTACGTACAGCATCTATATTTTGCACAACCTTTACAATGGGCACTTGCGGTAATGACGCATTAGCAGCACTACCTTCAGCTTCATTATTCTCTTCTTCATTCTCGCTGTCACTCGTATTAGTTGCTGATTTTGAACGTACCCAAGCAACAATATCGTCATCTAACAAAGTATCAGTACACATAACATTCTCATCGATACGCACATAGTCTTCAAAATTAGCATCCATTTCCACAGTTAGAGGTAGACCATCACCATTATTTTCAACATTATCAAGATCAGTTCTCTTTAGCCACTCACTTAACGGGATTTCATTATCGTCATCGAATTTGTTTTGATGCTTAAGAAATCCTGCATGTTTGAAACAATTTGTTATTGTTTTTGCTGTGACGTTTTGCCATGCCATGTGAATACAGTTCACCGCATCAAGAAAACTAATACGACTGCCTTCTGCACTGCTATTAATCATTATTTTTGAAAGAAGAAATCGTCGATAATTGCTCTTCAAACTGTGGATAACGCCTTGATCCATTGGTTGTAATTTGGAACTGGTATTAGGAGGTATAAACACCAATTTAATGAATTTCAAATTCTTTACCTCAGGGTGCGCTGGACAATTGTCTACTAGTAATAGAATTTTTCTCCTTAATTCATTATCCCAATCGCGCAATTCGTTACAAAAAATATCTGACGTTATTCATGCTTTTTTATTAGAACAGTATTTTACAGGCAACAACGTGGGTTTTGGAACTTGCCAATAATAAGTAACTTCCGTTTTTCTGTGCCTGTAAAATTTTCTGCAACCAAAACTGTGAGCCTTTCTTTTGATAGTTTTCCACCAATGCAACTATCGCCCTTAAATTTCAACGTTCTGTTGGGCATTAGCCTGGAGAATAGACCCGTTTCATCTGCATTGAAGAGGTCGTGGTCTTCATAATTTTGTCGTATGTTGGGCCATTTATTTTGCAACCAATCGTCTACTACTTCCATATTAACTGACGCTGCTTCGCCTACAACTTTTCCACTGTTGATATCGTGGCGTTTTTTAAATCTTTCGATCCAGCTTCGACTGCATTTGAAATCGCTATCTTCCACTTTGCTTCCCAAGTCTTCTGCTTTTGTTTGCAGTAAAGCACCGGTAATCGTCGCATTCTTACCTCTTTGCTGAGAAAACCATAACAAAAGCTCTTTATCCACTTTATCGTTGGGTTGATTTTCTAATTTTTTTGGCATTAGAATTTTTTTGTTCATAATAATTCTTGAGTATTTTATCTCTTTCTTTCCAAATCATACAAACCGTCGACTTGTTTAAATTCAGATTCTTACACACATCAGCTTGTTTTAAACCACTTTGTAATTTTTTAATAATTTCATACTTTCTTTCTAAAGTGAAAGCTTTGCGCTTTTGTTTTTGATTATCACTTGGCGCCATGTTTATAAACCCACAAGCTACAATTGGTAAATACTATAACACGAATGGACAACGTAACGTGACTAATTTGAGACAGACTGAAGGGGAAGGACTGACAGGCACCGCGTTTTTGATGTAACGGAGTTTTCGGGGGATTCCCATTCGAGCGGTAAAGAAAGTTCATTATAAGCGGCACATTGTTTTCGGTTGAAACGTAAAATATGGTTCATTATATGCGAAAGTTCAATATATGCGAGTTCATTACAAGCGAAAAAAAATACATTGAAGTTAAGGGACGATTTATTTGGCCATCTGAAGCGGTTTATAATAACCGAGAATTCAATATAACCGGGTTCATTATAAGCGGTCACTACTGTATTTAGATTTTTATTTAAAAAATGAAATTAACATCATTGGTAATTCTCATTATTTTGAAGGAGTTTCAACAAAGTTGGTCTGTTCATCTTTCAGCGATGAATCAAAATTTGAGTACATTTTGAATCGGCGCACATATTCTAACGCACACAAGTATAGGAACGTAAATTGTTCTGTTTTTCTAACATAGTCTCTTCTACTTCTTCGAACACTCTTCACAGCCAAGCAAACGTCACAGATCTGCTCCGCTTTGATCTTTTCGATCAAGAAACACATGGAGACGTATAAGCCACAAGCCTGGATACCATCGCTAAATAAAAAAAAATATGTGAGATGGATTAAAGCAATTATAAAATCGTCGTCTTACTGGCAAGTTATTAAGATTGATTTTCCAGTTTTTCCCAAACGATTCATCTCTTCGTACGCCATTACGAGATTGATTGGTAATTCTGGATGGACCATATCCGACGGCCATCCTAACACGTGAATGATACTGATCCTAACTTTATCTTTCTGTAAATTAATTGTGTATGATTACATATCAATATTGGGAGTATTCAACACGTTCTCAGTATGACAAGTAGATGGTGAAAAAGTATGACTCGACGAATATGATATTTGACAAGCACCTGGATGTAGTTGCTGGTTCGTGACTACCAAGTAAAACACATATGAAAATTGAGAGACAAAGTATAAGGCTCACTTTCATCTGGATGGTGTGGTAAATAAACAAAACTGTCGATTCTGGTGCGAAGAAAATCCACAAATTATTTATGAAAAACCATTACATTCACCTAAATTGACAGTTTGGTGTGGTTTTTGGTATGGTGGAATCATCGGTCCGTACTTCTTTCAAAATGAAGCTGGTAACACCGTTACTGTCAATGGAGAGCGGTATAGATTGATGGTAACCAACTTTTTACGGCCGACATTGGAAGAAGTTGATCTTGACAACATTTGGTTCCAACAAGACGGGGCTACGAGCCACACAGCAAATGCAACAATAGAATTATTGCGAGAAAAGTTTGGAGGTTGGATTATTTCAAGAAATTGTGATATTGAATGGCCTCCAAGAAGTTGTGATTTAACACCATTAGACTATTTCTTGTGGGGTTATTTGAAGTCATTGGTCTGTCGAAATAAACCAGACTCTCTTCAAGCTTTACAAGTCAATATTGAACGTGCCATTCATGACATACGACTAGTTTTAGTGGAAAAGTGCTGGAAAATTGGATTCATCGAATTCGTTCCTGCAGAAGAAGTCGTGGAGGCCATTTGAATGACGTTTTATTTAGAACTTAATTGTATCGATTGTATTTCACATTAAATAAAAAACTTTTGAATTTTCTTAACAATAAGTGTGTTTTTTTAAAAGAAATCATATCACTCTTACTGGAAAACCTGTTAGTATCCAAACAGTTGGTGGGAGCAGTCGAGTGCGTCAAAGGAAGTGAAAACGGTTCCATCTACAGTTCGTTGCTAGTTTTCCCAGATTTTCGTCATGTGGTGTCCACTAATTACTTGTAACAAGGTAGACACAACCTGAGAGAGAAACTAACTTCATCGAATCAATTAAAACGTGCTATTCAGTCCAAATACTCAGAGCTATTTAAAAAGAAATCTTTCGCCAGAGTAGTGCTTTTTCACAAAAGTTTTGGGTTATTGCTTCCAAACTATGTGACCTAAACTTCGAAGGGTTTTCGCATCACTATATTCGGTGAATTTGCCTACCAGCAACTGTACCTCTTCCAAAATCCGAAGAAATGATTCGCTGGGCGAAGGTTCCTTTCAAATGATGAAATCAAAATTGACACCAGAGAGAAGTTAGATATAGTTTATAAAAACACCTTCGATGACTACCATTAGATGGCTTAACAATAGTGCGTTTTGCAGAATTGAACGAAGTTGTTTTCTTTGTTGGACTGAGAACGTTCTATACACCCGAGGTTTGCATTAAACTTACTGTATTATTAGTTCCATTTGCGCATAGTGTGTATACTTCGAAATGTTCCCCAACTTTGTGACTTATACACGTGACTTCCAATGTAGGTAGAGGTTTAAATGTTTTCTCCACCTAAAAGAAATGAGGCAAATATTAATATATTAAAGTAGTTTTTGTAGAATTGGTCATGTTTTGATTAAGAACGAAACACGCTCAGTGTGTGTTCGGCTTTTGACGGTGAATGTCTCATACTAGATCTAGAAACTGCATTATTGATAAATAATTTAGTATTAAAAATTATATGTACATCTAAAGAAGATAATAAAACACCCACTGCACACCTTTTTTTTGGAATTTTGAAACTTGCATTAAAACGTTCGAAAACTTTTGACCGACCCTATATACATAAACAAAAACTTACGTCGACTATTAAAGATGTCTTGTTAAGGCAAACGATAACGTGTATTCGTTTTTCCAGTATAAATTGCCAGAATACGCCTAAGGTAGCGTTGAGTGGTTTAGGTGTCACTACGAATTTCGACGGCGTCGTGAAACTATCAACAATAGTCGTGGAAATAAACAATTTCTTATCACCTACAGTGGTGGTCCGATACACTTGATTATTTGGAGATTCATCTGCAACCACAAAAAAAATTAAAGTCGACACGAATCAGTTGTAAAATTGTAAAGAAAATTAATCGAATATTAATTCTAGTAAGCTACTGCATATGAACCGTCAATGTTTTTGAATAGTGCGCAATATCGTGCAATATTTGTGCTGAGATTAAAAATGTATGAAATTGGTGAGTTTAATTGGTATTTGTACTCTGTGGTGGGGTCATTTAAGTGTTTGTTTCTCCATTTTTTTATGATGTAAGAGGAGGGCCAATTAAAGCTGATATGTGACAGCTATTGTTGACGAATACTCAAAATTTAGGGACCACAGATAATTGGAAAGTAATTTGATCCTTCGATGTCGGCTCTTCCTGTCATTACGAAGAAGAATTCGTCAAGCGTCGGATTGTTCACCCGCCAACAGGGAACGTGAGCTGGGTTTAGACCGTCGTGAGACAGGTTACTTTTACCCTACTGACGACCAGTCGTTGCGATAGTAATCCTGCTCAGTACGAGAGGAACCGCAGGTTCGTACATTTGGTTCACGCATTCGCTGGAGCGAGCGGTGGTGCGAAGCTACCATCCGTGGGATTACGCCTGAACGCCTCTAGGGCCGTATCCTTTCTAGTCAAAGGTGGCAACAATACCCTTAGGAGTTCCGAGAATCGGAAGGCTCAAAACAATGTGACTTTATTTGCTTATTTTGTACAATTAGAAATGTACTTTGCAGATAAAAATGGATATTTCAACATCCTCAGATAACTACTATCAGCCAACAAGATATGTTTTGCATTGAACATTGTTTTTAAATCCAGTTATCTCTGTCAAAAGCAGCAAGAATTCGTAATGAAACCCTGCACAAGTTGTGGAAATAAAATATAAGTTTAGAAAAAATCATCTGGAAGTAGATAATATAAAGATTTTGACAACCTTATTGAAGAATATCAAATTCAACTATTTAGAATATTACATCCTATCATATGTAATAACTTTTAGAAAGTAGATATAACCATGAGACGTGCCACCATAGCAATCGTCTTATGATAACATCTACAAATTCAGCAGTTTGGTAGAATAGACAAATATCCTATGACATGATGATGATGATAGGGGGAACAGAGAAACAGCTGCAAAGAAATGTCACTATTATTAACGTAGAACTGAAGAAACTAAATATGAAAATAAATAAACAGAAAACTAAAACAATGATAATTGGAGCACGGAAGGAGAAGCACAGGATACAGATAGATAGCGAGATAATAGAGCAGGTGGATAGATTCACATATTTAGGCGTGATAATAAACAAGGAATGAACCCTGGACGACGAAATAAATGAAAGAATAGCAAAGACCGGTAGGTTATACAACAGCATAAAGAACAGCTTCCTAAGCAAGAAGGAAATACCAAGACAGGTAATAGCGGAAATAATTAGAAAATTTGTAAAACCGACAATGACATACACGTGCGAATCTTGAACAACAACACAGAGGCAGAGGAGTAGATTTACAAGCACAGAGATGAGATTCCTGAGAAAAATAGAGGGGAAAACGAGGATGGATAAAATTAGGAACCAGGTATTTAGAGAAAATTTAAACATAATCCCAATAGAAACGACGATAGAACAGGGTCAGCTAAGGTGGTTGGGTCATATAATGAGAAGGGGCGAGGAGAGGTTGATTAGGCAGGTGTTTGAGGCCAGGGAGATTGGAAAGAGGAAGAGGGGTAGACCGAGAAGAACGTGGAGGGATGAAGTGCGGGCGGCGGCGGAGAAGAGGGGAGTAAGATGGGAGAACATAAAACTTTGGCGAGCAATAGAGGAAAGGTGGGAGATATGGAGAGGGGAAGCGGAGGACTCGACTCCACCATGACTCGACACCGAAAGGTATAAGAGTCTATAGGATTAAGTAAGTAAGTAAGTAAGATAAATATCCTAACTAAATATTCCTTCGAGATGCTGGATTACCAAATGTTCTGATACAACGGTTCCTATAGTTGACTTGTATCATGTATTTTGTTTTTTTAGAATGTAAATTCCTTTACACTTTTCTGATGAAAACTTGTATATTATTTAAGCGAATGAATAAGTAGTTTCTCTAGATTAGGCCTTCCAAGGATATTGTATAACCATCAGATATATTAACTATAGGAACTACCCTAATAGAACATAGAAAAATCCAGCATTTGATGTGGACATGTCGTTTGGATGGGAGAAGGAAGCTCCTCAACACGTGAATACCAGAAAGAAACACTTAAAGACAACTCACAGAGAATATTTTGTTTTTTAAAATCTAACTTCCATTAAACTTCACTCATCAAATTTTACATTTCATAGGCATAAATCAAAGATTATTTAACCAATTGAATAACTCACCAAATTCTTGTTTCTGATTGGATTTAATGGAATTATACAGGAAATTTATGTTACGCATGGCTTCATCTTGCCAACTTGATTCATCGAGGTACTTAATCTGTTTCGCGACTTTTGTTATTAAAACGTCTTCTATTGTTTGTTCTAAAGTTTTATCGCAAATAATACCAGTCTCTGTCGGTATTTTCATGCATTCTAGTATTCGAAGCAGTATGAAATGTACTGCTTTATACTGCTCGATACTGCTGACCATATTGACCCTTTGTTTCCGCAATTTGAACAATTGAAAGAAGATGTCCATTTGCCCTTCCGAAACGGCCATCTTTAAACATATGTCGCATAATATTATCATGCCTGTGTAACTGATTCCATCGCTGAAAAAAGGAATGGTAATAAACATGTGCTTCTTTTGAATAATCTTTTGTGTTTCACTTATTTTGTTTGAAATTATGTCGTTGGTTAGAACTGTATGAATTAGTTTTTTAATGTAAAAGTAGATGGAGATATTTAAATGAATAATATGGTCTGAAAAACGATTAATTTGAATGGCTTTCCGTTTGTTGACTCAATAAAATTGTATAAAAGTGATATTTCATACCAAAATACTTTTTGCTTTTTGACACATACGAGGGTGGTCTGAAAAGTTTCCGACCTCAACGTGAAGATGGCAGCACTCATTAATAAAAGTTCGGAAATGTAGTTGTTGTATCTATTGTCAGGTACTCACCAAAGTTTCAGCCATTTTGGAGGCGCAGTTGTTATTTGACAGTCGTTTGAGCGACTCGATGTGAGTGTCGAGTATCGAGCTGTCATTAAATATTTGTTTTTGAAAGGCAATACGCCTACGTAAATCAAAGATGAGTTGTACTCTGTATACCGGGACTCTGCACCATCATTTATCACAGTGACATTTTGGACAGCTGAATATAGACGTGGCCGTAAGAGCTTGGGAGATGATGAACGTTCGGGACGTCTAAAAACTGCAACTACTGACGATAACATAGTTAAAGTTCACCAATTGCTGCTAGACGACCGTCGAATTAAAGTGAGAGATAGCAAAGGCTATAAATATGTCTAAAGAACGTATTTGTCACATGTTAAATCGAGATTTAGGCATGAGAAAATTGTCCGCGCGTTAGGTGCCGCGTTTGCTAACGTTAGACGAAAAACGTGTTCGAATGAACATTTTCAACGCTCTGTTGGCGCAATTTAGGCACCATAAATCTGAGTTTTGGCACCGATTAAATACTGTAGATGAAACTTGGATACACCATTATACGCCCGAAACGAAAATACAGTCAAAAGAGTGGACTGCAAAGGGGAAACCGGCTCCAAAAGAAGCAGAAACTGATTTTTCGGCTGGGAAAGGGGCTTTAAAAAGAAGAAACTATTACAGGAGCATACTACGTATCATTACTTGACAAGCTGAAGGCAGAAATTGTGAAATTACGGTTTGAACTACTTGACCATCCGCCTTACTCACCAGATCTAGCCCCAAGCGACTTCTTTTTGTTCCCTCATCTAAAAATTGCGCTCGGAGGAAAGTGATTTTTGTCAAATGAAGAGGTAATCACCTTCGTGAACAATTATTTTGCAGAGAAAAACGCCGAGTACTATTTGGATGGGTTAAAGAGATGGGAGCATCGCTGGGAGAAGGACTATGTAGAAAAATAAATATAAATTTTAAGAAAAAATGTCTTGTATCTTTGTTAGGTCGGAAACGTTTCAAACCACCTTTGTATATATCCAACTCATTTTCACTAGAAACATAGATTAGATATCGCGTTTTGACGTAGATAGAAACCACAATGATGACTAGTCACAGACTTATCTAACCCAAAAACGTCCTCACCTACAATGTACCACAATTGGCGACTTGTCTTCCGATATACTTAGTATCTGTCTAATGAACGACCCCAAACTATGAATGTATAAAGGAACACTTGAATAATCAGGTACACTGTGGAAATGCAGTTGCTCGACTTCATGCACTTGATGGTCGCAAAACAGGCTGAAACGTCGAATTTCATAGTTAGCCATGACTTCGTTACTCCTGTACACTATTCTGATATTGCCAACATCTAAGTTACGATTTACGTCGGGCCAGTAGATCCCAGAGCCTTGTGCCTACAAATAATTGAAGGAAATTACGAACACGACAGTAGAAGGATGTGGAGAGACGTTAGAGGAAATGGTGTGAATGAAATTTTGGAACAGGGACTAAGGAAAGGATTTCACCCCATCAAAATCATTTTAGTAATCTTAGTTTTGATGGGGAAACCAAATCAGTTAAGTGATTTGGAATTTGTAATGCTTGTGAAACAGCAGCTAGATGTTAAAAGAGTTGTATTTTTGTTTTGCCAACTTCAATAGGTATTCAAAGAAGTTAGTGACAATAGATTTGAAAAGGTTTATTGGCCACATGATCTTTCCAGTAGTGAAAGAGTAAATGCAAGGATTAATTAAGGAATATACCAACCTGTTCTTCCTCGTTTAAGTCTGAAGCTATAATAATATATTTTACATTTTCTTGCCAAATCATGCGCCAAAAATCGCCGTAAGTGTTGTTCGTTGGTGTTTGTGTTGCTATGTAAGCATTTTTCGTGTTGTAACCCTGCAAAATGCGAATCATTTTATTATTCCAAATCTTACGTAATTAACAAGAATATCACCAGGTCAGAACCTCATTCAACACTATAGAAAAAGTTGTCTTTAAGAAGAAACTAGATGATCCAATGGTAAAAGGCAAAATTTTAAAAAAGGAGATGGAATTTATGTTTTGCCATATAAAAATAAGGAAAAAAGAAGTGTTCTAAATATTACGTAATCGGAAAGGAGTCCTACAAGTTTGAAACCTCGTTTAACACTATAGAAAAAGCTGTCTTTAAGGAAACACTAAATAATTCAAAGGCAAAAGGAAAAAAATTTAAAAAAGGGAAGGGAATTTATGTTTTTCCATATAAAAATGATGAAGGAAGAATTATTTATAAACGAGATGAAGCAAAAAATAATTCTGAAGAATATAACATCAAAAAAAGACATGCCAGAGGTAAAGGGTTTTCCAATAGGGACTTGACAACTTTTAATTCAATTTGTGAACGCACCCTTTCACTAATCATCGAACTGTCACTGTCAATTTATTCAGTAAACTTAACATTTTCATCATGGTAAAGTACACGAACGAACAACGTCTGCAAATTATAAAAATTTACTACAGAAATTCGGAGTCGGTGACCGCTACTTTAAGAGCGTTAACTCCGATTTTCGGTCGTAATTCTCGCCCTAGTAGACAGGCAGTAACAAGTTTAGTGCAAAAATTTATTCGTTGTGTGATGTTGCCGTACAGTGAGACAACGGGTTGGTCGAAGTGTCGAAAATATCGCTGCCGTTGAAACGTCCGTAGCAAATGATCCAAATCAGTCAATTCCACGGCGTTCTCAAGAGTTGGGCATCGCCCAGACCACTTTATGGCGAATTTTGTGTAAGGATCTTGGTTTACACCCATACAAGATCAAGCTGACTCAAGAATTGAAGCCGATGGACTATTTGAAGCGACGTACGTTCTCCGATTGGGCTCTGGAAAAGATGCGCCAAGATGATCAATTTCATCGCAAAATCATTTGCAGTGACGAAGCTCATTTTTGGCTCAATGGGTTCGTCAATAAGCAAAATATACGTTATTGGTCGGGTGAAAATCCACATGTACTTCATGTAACACCACTGCATCCACAAAAAATAACTGTTTGGTGCGGTTTGTATGCCGGCGGCGTCATAGGGCCATATTTTTTCGTCGACGATAATGATCGTCACGTTACTGTGAATGGTAATCGTTATCGCGCCATGATTACCGATTATTTTTGGCCCGAAGTGGAAGATATGGACTTGGACAACATGTGGTTTCAGCAGGACGGTGCCACAAGCCACACAACACACGTTACAATCGATTTATTGAAGAGTAAGTTTGATGAGCGTGTTATCTCAAGAAATGGACCAGTCGATTGGCCGCCTCATTCGTGCGATTTAACGCCTCTAGACTTTTTTCTTTGGGGCTACGTCAAGTCGTTGCTCTATGCCAACAAGCCGACAACGTTGGAAGAGCTCAGAGCCAACATTGAACGCGAAATAGCAGCCGTTTTGGCCGAATTGTGTGGCCGGGTCATCGAAAATTGGGTCCAACGAATCGACCGCTGCAAACGTGCCCGCGGTGGCCATATGAACGAAGTCGAGTTCCATTCATAAATGTTTTGATTGTACTTCAACCCGATAATAAAGTTTTTGAAATATCTCAAAAGGCCTGCATTTTATTTTGAAAAAAATTTGTCAAGTCCTTATTGGAAAACCTTTATAAAACAAGAAGTATATGAGCATAACTGAAAGTCAAGCAATAAACTAAATTCAGCTCTATCAGTCTCTCAACTATAAACGTAGGAGTGATGTACAGATGAATTGGAAACACAAAGAGTGTTGAATATATAAAATTGTCTCAGAATAGCATAATGAAAGGATATTAACAAGAGTTGATACTTACATCTATGTAATTTGCGTTAATATAATCGGAGAATTGATCTCCTTCAATGGTCTCGAGCTTGACTCTAGTTGAATCATCTAAAAGCAAACACAAATAATAAAATTTTCGAGCAGAACAAACCTATAATATTTTACACGCGACTAAGTTTGGATATCTATTCTTAGCTCTGTTTGGCAGCTGACTTCCATAATCGTGAAGTTTCATCGGACTTTGCGGAAGCAACTGGAATTAAATCAAGTTTCTTAGAATTTCTTTAGAATTTAAACATTGTGAAGCGTTTACTATGATATAGTGTGATTAAAATGAAGTATCTAATACAATCTTCTTCTGGGCTTTTGGGCTGGAACCGCGTCAACTGCGTTTAGTACCTATTCAGTTTCAATGCGACAGTCAGTAGCAGTAGTTGAGACTCCCATACGAGTGGGTGCGAAACGTCGGCAGTTATACCAGTGACGCGGTTCCAACTCGGAAGTCCAGAAGAAGATTGTATGGACCACGATCGCGGTAGTCTACGTACCAATATCTAATACTTATTGTTATGTTCACTGTATATATTTGAAAACGAGAAAATAAAAAAAACAATCGCAAATTATTCTGATTTGCCAAAGATATTTTTGTTGCCATATTGGGGATATTTTCCGAAAGATTCTATGGAAGAAATGTAAAAATTCCATCTGAAAATTACATCCATACAACCCTACGAATTTGCATGTACGTGTATGTGTTATACGGACTTTGTTTCGGTGCAAGTTTTGTCGTGGTTCTAGGTGGAAGACTGTGATTAATTGCCTGCTCATAATGACAACTTAGTTGTCGAAATACGTATATAGAAAGGAAAATTATTGTGAAAAGGGATGATATTAACCTTAATTAAATGATTTAAACCAACCACAGTCTCCTAAAATTTACCTTCAAGGTACAGTGTTTTAAAAGAGGCATAAATACACTGTATATTCTCAAATAGGAACATAATTTTTATAAATATATTTTTCGACCAATTTTTTGATCGGAAAAAACACTGCGATGTTCACGGCAGCACAATTCTAAAATATACATACATCAACGAAGCTTTTAAAACAATTACCATATAGAGCATATGTGGGCAACAAATGGCCGGCTGTAAGATTTGATCCGGCCCGTAAGACATTGTCTTATTATTTCATGTCTGATATCTATCGCTAAAACTTATGAACACTACTTTAAAATGCACTATTTTTAAACGCGGCCCGCGAACGTATTTGCACATTAAAGTTTGGCCCACAACATGTCAAAGGTTGCCCATACTTTACATAGAGTGTGCCTTCTATAAACGTGAAACGTCTATTGAAAACTTAATCACTAAGGTTAATATATAACCCCTTTCCACATTAACTTTCGTAATTCTGTATACGTATTTCGACAACTAAGTCGTCATCATCAGCAGACAATTAAGCAATGTTGCACCTGGAGAACTACGGCAATAAATACCCGTACGAAGCAATTAATCTCGCACACGATCCGTACCGTTGGAAGCCAAGACGCACACTGTTTCGTACGGGTATTTATTGCCGTAGTTCTCGAGCTGCAACACTGCTTAATTGTCTGCTGATGATGACAACTTAGTTGTCGAAATACGTATACAGAATTACGGAAGTTAATGTGGAAAGGGGCTATATATCAACCTTAGTGATTAAGTTAATCAACCACAGGCTCCATCACATTCAACGTCTATTGAAAATGTGAGAATCCAGAAATTAAAAATTTCCATATTGTAGTAATATTTTCAAATCTTCCTTTTTTAAATTGGATCTGATGATTCTATACCATGAAATATATTTAAAAAAAACTAGTTGATGAGATAATCAGCATAACTTGGAAACGATTTGGATTCAGAAACAGATGAGAATGTTACGTGCTTTATTGCAAAAAATAGTTTGATTGATCGTAACGAAAATAAACATTTAGATTGCGATAATTCTTCAACAGTTCAGAACAAGTACAGTCACTTACGAAAGCTTGTATACTTCGCGAATGTTGAATACCATAAAATAGAACATCTCGCTGAGATAGAAGATATTTATTTCCATTTAACAACGTTAAAAACCTCTAAAAACTGTTAACAAAATGCAAACTGTTACTATTTACAATTACATCGAAACATATCCCAAATATACTTTCACAACTAAGCGAAATTAAAGTGCATGCGTTATTTTAGAGATTATTTATAGTTATATCGCACAATTGTGTATTTGTTCACTAGAATCGTTTCAAAAGTGTTTATCGCTCGTTAAAACGACCGTTTATACTCGAGCCAAAATGTTACGTCAACCAAAAGACAGATTACAATGTGTACACCAAATTATAAAATATATAGGTCGATATTCTGATTTAATATGCTGCGACAGTTCCGTAGAAGGCGATGCTTGCATTGTGAATGTAATAGAGCAGAGATACGCATGTTATAGATGCTGCTTGAGAGAATTCTTATACAATTGCGCGATATAGTTATAATCTCTACGAGGATAGTTTGACAAGTAGTGAGAATGGAAAAGAAAAACGAATTTTTTAAATACAAAATAATTTTTATTTTTCAATATATTCTCCTAAAAGAGCAATACATTTATTCCAACGGTGCTCCAATGCCCTTATGCCATCTCTAAAATGCGATTCCGGAAGGCTTGTAAAATACTCATTTACGAAGATGATAAGCTCGTCGTTAGATGAAAATTTCTTTCCACCTGGTGCCGTTTTCAATTTTGGAAAAAGGTGGAAGTCGGAAGGGGCTAGATCCGGCGAATAGGGCGCATGCGGTACTAATTGGAAATGCAACTTGTGGATTTTGGACATCGCAACTGTGCTGGTATGCGAGGAAGCGTTGTCTTGGTGAAACAGAAATCTTTTTCTTTGCCATTCCTGGCCGTTTAGCATGAATCTCAACATTTAATTTTTGTAGAAGTTCTGCATAATATTGTCCGTTTATTGTGGCACCCTTCTGAAGGTAATCAATGAGCAAAATGCCCTTTGAATCCCAAAAAATTGAGGCCATCACCTTGTTTGCCGATAAAGTGGTTTTCGCTTTCTTTGGAGGAGCAGAACCACGTTCTAACCATTGTTTCGGCTCTTGTTTAGTTTCGGGTGTACTGTAGTGTATCCAAGTTTCATCGCAAGTAACAAATCCCTTTCAAAAATCAATCGGATTCCGCTTATAAAGGTCCAAACACTCATTGGAAATGCGCAAACGCCGAAAGCTTGGAAAGGCCCAATTCTTTCGTTAAAATGTGGTGTACGCGTTCTGTTGAAATGTTTATCATGTCTGCTATCTCTCTCACTTTGAGTCGTCGATCTTACGTAATAATATTGTGGATTTTTATAATCATGTCCTTAGAAGTCACGATTTTGGGTGCCCCAGAGCGCGCTTCATCAACACAGCTTGTTCTACCACATTTAAATTAATTTATCCATCTACTTATTGTAGCAGATGATGGAGCTGATTCACCTAATGTTTCCCGTAACTCAACTTTTATTTCGGTAGCTTTCATGCCCTTAATTACGAAGTATTTAATCACCGCACGATACTCTGCTTTTTCCATTTTAAGAAAACGACGTCTTGCTTCTTTTTCAATCAGCTGTCAAAAATAAACTAATCAACCGATTTATCTAAATATCGGAGTGTAAACATATAAATAGGTAACCTAAATTATAGCGCATTTGTTTTACCAATTAGAGCGCCACCTATGTGTCATTCTCACTACTTGACAAACTATCCTCGTATTTAATATACTAAAAATTATAAAAGAATTCTTCATTGATTGCAAGGTTTATATCTTGAAGTTGTCATAATAAACAATATTTACACTCGAATACTTACTTTGTATTGTTTTGATAGTTCGTCGTTTTCTATACTATTTTTGACATACCGATCTAGGTATTCCATTTGCACCATTCTTGTAAAATCCCGGTCATCTAACGCTATCTTATCCTGTAAAGTTTAATGGAATAATTATTGTAAATATATGCCACCTTGTGGTGTTAATGCAAATGATACTACAAGCCCTAAATTTTAATCTTCAGGTTGTTAATTACATACGTAGTAGTAATGAAATAATTAGGGTGTTTCTTATACCGTGCATTCATTTTACCTCGCTACGAAAACTGTACCACATTATATTCGGGTCTAGTTGCCGAATACCGATCAGAATGTAAAGTGGTGGGGCGCGAGTCATTTGAATCACGACTATAACTGACTACTGATCGTACTAGCTGCAGCCCCACCACTTATTTGACTGTAGGCGTGTCGATATCGTATTAACGGTCATTCGTGGCTCGCATTTGGGAGAGTGTGTTACGGTAAGACCTTTAAATTTAAATATTTTTTTAATTATATTACTTTGATAATGTATACATTGGAAGAAAAAATTCAAATGATAACACGGACTTTGAAAGGTAATTCTTTACGGCGTATCCAGCGCCTATTCTCTGAAAAGTGTGTAGATCGTCCCTTTCCTGCATTAACAACAATATCATTAGTAGTTAAAAAGTTTAAATCAGAAGGTTGCATTTTGGGATGTAAATGTCATAAAATACGGAGAATAAATAACGATAAAGAAATGCAGGAAGTCATGGTGTGCGCAATGGTCGAAGAAAATTCCAATATTACTAAATCTAAAATATCAGAAGAGATAGGTATTAGCGTGGGTAAAGTTCATAAGATATTAAAGAAAAATAAATACACATCCTATAAATACCAAACTCATCAGGAAATTTTTCATGCTGATTAACACCGCAGAATGGAATTTTGTGAAATTGTAATAGAATGTGTAAATGCGAATGAACACTTTATTGAGACTATCGTGTTTACCGATGAATCCACGTTTCCGTTGCACGGTAAACACAATCCGTCGAATTTTCCATATTGGTCTATTGAAAACGAGTATCGACAATTGAATACGGTGACACAGTATCCTGAAAAATTGAATGTTTGGGCTGGTATTTATGGAAATAACATTATTGGTCTATTCTTTATCGAAGGAAATTTAAATGGGGAAATATATTTGAATCTTCTTCGAAACGACATTGTCCCTGCTTTGAGAACTATTAATCCCAATTTAGAGACCGTACGGTTCCAGCGTGATGGTTGTCCGGCCCATGGAACTAGAATTGTGAATGGATATTTAAATAATATATTCCCCCAAAGAGTTATATCTAATAGTGGTATAATTCCCTGGCCACCAAGGTCACCAGACTTAGCCCCTAATGACCTTTTTTTATGGGGTTACATAAAATCAATGTTATATGGACATCAAGACGAAAGGGCTAATAATTTGGAAAAATTACGGGTTAATATCGAACACCAATTCCAAATTATTAATCCTCTTGTACTGGCCAATATTCGAAATGAATTTTATAATAGATTGGGATACTGTTTAGCGCAAGCAGGAGGGACATTTGAGAATTTAATAAATTGAATTTATTTTCTGTATTTAAAAAGTATTTTATAAGTTTTGGCAAGTTATATTTTTTTTCTGTTTAAAGAGTATTTTTTAAGTTCCGAGAAGTTATTTTATTTTTTAGCTTCTTTAAGAGTTTTTTAACATTTTTAAACGTTTTATTAGAAAACGTCTTTTAGTTCAATGCGAAACTTATTGTAAAAATACCTAATTGTACAGTTAAAAGTAATTATAATTTATTAATTTTTGGACGTAAACAATTTGGACAGTCAGTGATAGACCTTCCGCCAAGTACAACGAACTGCTTAATCTGTAATCTGTAGTCAGTCGTTGTTATGATTCGATTGACTCGCGCCCAACCACTTTACATTCTGATCGGCATTCGGTATCTAGACCCGAATATAATATGATACGGTGTTTGTAGCATTTTAATATGAAAGCACGGTATGTGAACAACAGCGTAGATTTAGGGATTTGTAGTTTAGATTGTTGGATATTACAATGCAAAATTAAAAGAAAATAAAAAGTGCCTTACATATAGGTTCATTTTATCTGAATTATACGGTACTATCGGTGAGGAATACATGTTCGAAACGCTAGCGTAATTGTTCCATAAATCTGTTAAATAATAACAATAATTAAAAGCTTTTTCTTAAATATATAAATTCAATTTTTACCGCAGAATATAAGCTTGTTAATTAGGGAATTTTCCTTCTTGTAGTTCCGTCTGAAAATAGAAAATAAAATAAAATCCGTTTATCTCTTCACAATAATATCACAAGAATTCTTAACTCTAGTGTTATAGAAGTTAATTTAATAAATTTCATGTTATAGTTTTTAATATATTGCGTTTTAAACGTATATAAATATAGCAGATATCACTACTGTAACATAAAGGGTATTTCAAATTTCGCAATTTTTTTAGATAATAAATAAAACAAATAATTTGCATTGGATTTCAAAAACTTTTTTTTTTGATAATTAAAGTATCAGTTATGACATTTATATGCGAAAAATAATATCTGCCAAATGGCCTCCTCTTGCAGCTCCACAGACGTCCGCTCTTTTGTTAAAATTTTCAATGACATTTTGACATAATTGAGGCTCTATCTCACCAATGACACGAATAATTGTATCTTTCAAAGTAGGAATTGATTGTGGATTGTTTTCATAAACCTGACTTTTCATATAACCCCAAAGAAAATAGTTTAACGGTGGCAAATCACATGATCTTGGTGGCCAATTAACATCACCGATTCTTGAGATTACGTGTCCATTTTTCTCTCAATAAATCAATTGATTCGTGTGCAAAGTGAGGTGTAGCGCCATCCTGTTAAAACCACATATCCTCTAGATCAATATTTATTAATTCAGGCCACAAAAATTCGGTTTTCATCCGACGATATCGATCACCATTGACAGTTGGAGCTTCACCAGCAGCATTTTCAAGGAAGTAAGGTCCAATTACACCACCTGACCATAATGCACACCAAACAGTAACTCGTCTAGGATGCATAGGTTTCTTATGAATAATTAGTGGATTTTACTCACCTCAGATACGGCAATTTCATTTATTAACATAGCCACCAAGTTCGAAATGTGCCTCATCAACAAATATTATTTTTTGAGAAAAATTAGCTGGTTGTTCATTGTTGAAATTGGCAAATGAACGACGTTTTTTAAATGATCTAATGGCTTCAGTTCCTGTGTTATTTGAACCTTATATGCCTTCAGAGCTAAATCCTTGTGTAAAATACGCCATGTTGTTGATCCACTAAGTCCAAGTTGTTGTGAACGTCGTCTAATGGACATTTCAGGATCTTCAGCAACACTGTCACGAACCAAACCAATATTTTCTTGTGAACGACCACAAGGACTGTATTTTTCACTTTTAATCTTCCGCGGAACCGGTCTCTTGAAATTTTTTAATAATTCGGCCAATAATGCTTTCAGATGGACGATTATGTAAACCATAAAGTTCACGTAATTTTCTAAAAACTCTTTCCACAGAACGCTGATTTTCATAAAATAATTCAACAATTTGAACGCGTTGTTGTACCGTGTACGAAGTCATTTTTATAAATGTCATACGTCACACTTTTTAAATGCCCACGTACCCAGACAAATTCAGTGCCCCATCTATATTTTATTTATTCTTAAAAAAGCAGCCCATTTGGAAACACCCTTTATTTAACAGGTTATATTTCATATATTTAATGACATAAATTTGGAAAATACACATCTGTACATTTAAATAACTGTAATACTTACCTTATTATAGTAGCGAAGACAGCTCCCAAGACGACAGGTATTAAAACTAAGCTCCAAAGGTAAGCAAGAACAATCTCGTCATCACCAGAATCTATATTCGTGGCGTTTAATGTTGTACCATTCAATGTATAAGTTTCTATCTTCATTGTTCCAAATAAACTATCAGTTAACACAATAGTAATATTGTACGGATGATCGTGTTCCAAAATTCTGTTATTAAACGTCCAACTGCTGTCAAGTTCTGAGGTGCTTAAGGAGTTATTTCCAACTGTAACTTGAGTAATATTTTCCAAGTCGAATTCTCCAATAGTCCAAGAGTAATCTTTGTCCACGTTGATTTCATTCAATAATTCGAGCTCTCTTGGATGCAGTTCATCGTTGGAAACGGGAGATTTCATATCTGTTACTACGATGTACATTTTACTGAAAATAAATGTTCGTGTTTAATTTGCTTTATAAGCGTTAAAATAATAGGTTGGTGCGTAGAAAATGTCACATTTAATAAGTAAAATTTTCATAATACCATTTAGCTTTTGGAAAAGAAATTTCGACATCTATTTGAGCACATCTTTATCAATAAAGAGATTGAATAGTCTGGTTAGACTTCCGCCAACGTTGTCCATAATTTCTTCGTCTTGGCTTCCACTGACATTTCGTCACCATATGCATGGGATACCTTCAAAGCTTAACTAATACTTATGCAACAACTGTAGCAGAAGGTAAGCTGCGAAGATGTCCCTTAAAAGTGGTGATAAAACTAATTTGGTACGTAGACTTCCGCGGTCGTGGTCCATGCTATCTGCTTCTGGGTTTCCGGGCTGGAACCGCGTCACTAGTATATCTGCCGACGTTTCGTACCCATTTATATGGGCCATCTTCAGGGCTGAACTACTGCACTGAAACTGTCCGTGAAACTATAGAGATCTTTAAGCACCCCAATAATCTTAACCGCGATGATGGCTACTCCCTACATAACGTTTGGCAATCCTGCATCTCTAATCTACCCAACCGTAACCGTAACGCTCCATTGACCCATGACCCATTATCCATATATAAACACGTCCCCCATCGACTTACACCAGTTTCAGTGCAGTAGTTCAGCCCTGAAGATGTCCCATACAAATGGGTACGAAACGTCGGCAGATATACTAGTGACGCGGTTCCAGCCCGGAAACCCAGAAGCAGATAGCGTGGTGATAAAACGTCTGTACTAGAATTATCGAAGACGAGGTTCCAGCTCGGAAGCCAAGGTGAAGAAAGTAAAGAGATTAAATATTGACCACTGGTAAAAAAACGAGAGACTAAATACTAACACATGAAGAACGACATTACGTGTATCCGCAAAAACACTAGTCGTTACCTTAGACGATGGTCTGTGTTTGCTTTCTTCAGAGTAGTTGGATTAAATTTTTATCCAATATTTAGACTGGTAGTCTGTTTTAAACGCGTAACAACGGATTCAATTCTTGTCAAGAGTTGAAATGACACAAAAATTCAGGAGGGTTACTTCGAGAAAGACCGAAAAACAGCTACAATGGTATCCATGTTATATTAAATGTTTCTAAACTATTTATTTGAGGTCTCTACGATGTTTTGAGTGAATTTTCTCAAAAGTATGGTTTGTGATAACCGATTTTAACGTTTCTGGAAGCATTTGATCTTGAACCAATGTAGTACAACGTGTAAATTCTGATGTTCACCTTTCGATTGTTGAAAGTGTACCATTAAAAAGGATCATTTCACCCCAGCTTTTGTTTCGGTTGCTATTAAACTTTCCAAAATGAATGGACGAAAATTTATTGAAACCACATTAATGAATGAACAACAGATTTGTAGCTTCAGAAACGCTTTATTTGATACACTAAAGGCCATTTGTGTGTTAGGTCAAAAACATTGCATTTCTCCCTATTATTTTGAGGTTCGACCTTGGTTTTCTTCGATGAAAATCTTCAAAACTACCCTAGAGATATAAATTTTAATTCTTTCAAAATTTTTCAGACTAATGCTGCATACAGTTTGTTATTGTATTCAATTATTTATCTTATTTCACAAAAAAAATATGTAATTAAATATTTAAATAGAATCATTCAGCTCAAAAAACTGTTTCAATTACATTTGACAATTTTTTCTATCGTGAAATAGCACCTTATTCTTGCAGTGAAAGAAATACTGACATTTTATATACACCAACCTAACAATACTCATGAATTTATCACTTACCTAATATCGCCTTCAATGTCAACTACAGTGGGTATACTAATATTGAATGTTGACTCAGTTACGTTTTCAATAGCCGGTAATTCTGCAAAGTGTAGCTTCGTGTGCCAACTTAAACCTTTGCTCGAATTCCCTATTTCATTGGCGGCTATGACGTAGATTAGCAATTTTTCGGAAGTCAAATTAAAGGTGCTTGTATCAATCTAGAAGAATGGGAGTATAAAATAAAACGTATCTCTTTCTACAATAACGTTTGTACTCTGTGTACGTACTTCGACAACTAAATTGTCATCATCAGCAGATAAACGCAGTGCAACACCAGGATCTGTGGTAAAACTCGCACAAAAACAAACTCGTATCAGACATTCATCGTCAAAAGCCAAAGGCGCACTGTACATTCATTTCACATAATTTAAAATGTGTAGTCTTAAAACTAATCATTTATACCAAAGTACACTTTGTTAACGGTGGTATTTTTCTTTTCCAGAAATTCAAACAGACGAGAATATCTTATTGGACCCTTATCGGCACGGATTTGTTTCTGCGCGAGTTTTATCTTGGATCCTAGTGCAACACTGTGATTATCTGCTGATATTGACAACTTAGTTGTCGAAATGCGTTCACAGAATACTAATATTATTGTGGAAAGGGGTTTTATATATCTTTCTTGATTAATTTTTTTTATGACTGAAACTGTTTCAGTGCAGTAGTTCAGCCCTGAAGATGTCCCATACAAATGGGTACGAAACGTCGGCAGATATACTAGTGACGCGGTTCCAGCCCGGAAACCCAGAAGCAGATAGCATGGACCACGACCGCGGAAGTCTACGTACCAAATTAATTATGCATATTTTTCAGTATTATACAATATATTTTCATTGAATATTATAGACTTAATATAGCATAATACATATCTTCGATACATTTTGAAGCTTATAAATTTATTTAAAAAGAAATCAAACATTTAAGCTCGGCTGAGAAAGTTCTGCCTCTGATTTTTCTTTCTATTAATGTACAAAGGGTACTAGGAAAGCTTTGCAATACAGTTTCGTTTATTTAATTTTTTCAAAGTAATTTCCTCTACACTCAATACACCTCTCCATCCTCTGAAACCAATCTTTAAACCAGTTCTGCGAAGTTTCACTAGGAAGTAAAGCACACTCGTTGTCCTAAGCCCGCAGAAAGTCCTCATCACTGCAACACCGCTCCCTTTTAGATTCATTTTCACATGCGGGAATGGTGCAAACTCGCAGGGAGCAAGATCTGGACTATAGGGAGGGTGCTCGAGTAGTTTCAATCCTGTCGTGGTCAAATATTCGGTGCAGGCTTTAGCGCGGTGAGCTGGAGCATTATCGTGATGGAGGAACCAGGTGTCCATTCTCGACTTTTGCCGCAGGTTCTTCATAGATCCAATGACTTTAAGCAGGCACTGTTCAGTGTATCACTTAGCTGTGACTGTCTTTTGTGTGTCCAAAACGACGCGTTCCACAATTACATTCGATTTGAAAAATACAGCTATCATTTTCTTCTTTACAGATCGGGATTTTCTGACAACTACTGGTGTGTCCTCATCATCAAAGACCCAAACTTTGTTTTGAGCTTTGGTCGGCACGTTGTAATAGTACAGCCAAGTCTCGTCACCTGTTACGATGTTGTCCACATACCGAGATTGTCCCTTATTAAACTTTTTTTGCATCTCCCAGCACCAAGTCACACGTTGTGTCCTCTGCTCTTCAGTCAGTCGATGCGGCACCCAGAGAGAACAAAGTTTCTTCACGTGCAAATGATCATGCAGAATCGAACGAATTGCTGGTGCATTTAGGCCTAAAGTACGCTCTATCTGTTGGTAGGTCACTCGCCTGTCCTCGTCAAGCATTTTCCTCACAGTAGTAACGTTTTCCTCCGTAACTATCGTTCGTGGCCTTCCCGGCCTCTCAGCATCCTCCACAGTTAAATTTCCCCTTTGGAATTCTCTCTACCACCTGAATATCGTTATCCGATATGGACAAACATCACTTAGTGCAAGAGTCATTTCTTCGAAGCACTGGTCTATGTTTAAACCAGGCACGAAATTATAACGCAAAACTGCGTTTATCTCATTTCGTGACCACGATGCCATCGCATGCACTTTACACTCTCACTGCTCATGAATAACTGAGCCCATCGACATGGCACGGCGGCTACTATGCACGTATGAACATGAGCAGTTTCCTACGATGGATTGTTGCGTCGTATTGCAAAACTTTCCTAGTATCCTTTGTATAAGATATCTATGTAAGCTGTCTTTAAGTATGAGTACCCTTTTTTAAACATTTTTTTGAGTTAGGTACAAATGTTTTGCACTGATTTTCCTAGGGTTTTGACAAAAGTTTTTGTTAAGTCGAAAACATAAAGTTGATTTTAAACATTTTAAGATGTGTGATAAAAAATATGATGACTAAAACTTTGGAAATATCAATATTACAATAGTACACATTCAGATATTTTTTTTTGTTTTTCAATAGTTGTTTTTTACATTGGCATTATGTAAATAACATAACTCGTTCAGCTAGGTTACAGCAAACTGCCATATTAAAAACATACGCAAAATTATAACGCAGCCTTCAGGGCGTGCTGTGCTTGCAAACTAAAAAGATGCTTTTCGAAAGAAAACAGTGCAAATACTGCCAGTTGCATGACTTTAAAAAGGAAATGTTAATTTTTAAAATATTATTAATTATAATCGAATTAGAAGAGACTCTTTCTCAATACAATCAATAATATAATAATAGTTTATTTCCAAAAAGAAAAGAAAGAAGTATATAAATTTATCCCTACAATAAGTCAAAATACAATTTCCATAATTCTCCCCCCCCCCCCCTCGGACATCACAGGGTGTATATTATCAACTTCAAACAAAGTTGTTCTTCCTATGGCACCCTGAGACTAACAAATTGACAAAAAAAAGAAAATGCCTAGAAACTAACTTAACCTAAAATTCTGTAAGTAAATATATGTAATACATACAAAAATAAAAAAAAAAAACTTTTCAATGATACACAACAAGTTGAACTCAAATAATCAGGTAAGATGAAGAGAAGACATCACACAGCTATCTGGACAACAACTCCTGCTTCAAGAGAAATCTAAAACGTGGAAGGGAGAAGCACTTAAATTTACTAGGCACAGCATTGTAGACTTTAGCAATCTGGTATGAATACGAGCGCTCATATAATGCCGTTCGATGCACAGGCGGTGTGAGTGTGCCTCCAAATCTCAAATTTAATGTGTGCACACCTGTTCTGAATGGAATTTTATTATATAAGTACGCAGGCTGCCCACACACCACGATTCTATGAAACAGAGTGGCCATCTGCAAGGTTCGTCTGTCTCTCATATTTAACCATCCGGCCACACTCAATTTGTGTGTGATGTGGTGAAATTTCTTTACACCAAATATCAATCTAAGACAAGAATTCTGGACTCTCTGAATACGTGAGACAGAATTAGCATTTAAACATGGACCATACAACTCACAGCCAAACGAAAAATGCGACAACACCAACGAGTCGCACAGGCTACGCTAGGTGTCAATCGAAAGACAGTGCCTATGGGGGAATATTAACTTTAAATTTACGTAGGCACGTATAACGCATTGAAGAACATGCGTTTCGAATCTCAGTTGAGTGTCCAAAACAACTCCTAAGTTTTTCGACTCAGATTGAACAGGTAGGTCTACACCTGCAATATTAAGATTTACATTACTTTGAAGCAGGGAAACGCCACTCCTATTTCCGAAAAGGAGAACCACTGTCTTTGAAGGATTCAAGACGTGATGAGATGTGTGACGAGAGTGACGAGATGAAAACTCTGAAATCGAATTCAGGTCACAATTAATATGCTGTATAGCCGCCAGATTATCAGCGACAGAAAATGAGTGATAGATCTGAATATCATCAGCATACATATGCATTCTACAATGCCTCAGACTCGTATGAAAAAAGGCAGTGTAAATAGTAAATAGAAGAGGACCCAATACTGAGCCCTGTGGAATGCCACGAGTAATAGACCTGTAATGGGAAGATTTTCCATTCAGTGAGACACACTGGACCCTACCACTCAAATAATACTCAAATATACTCACCTCAAATACATAATCTAGATTTTCTTCCGTCACATTATAAGTTAAAACAAACTTATTATTAATGCCGATATAAAATTCTTTAATTCGTCCGTTTGGTTCGTCTGGATGTTGCCATTCAACAGTCAGATTTCCTTCGTTGTTCCACACATAATTAATATTTAAGGGTATCGAAGGAACTGGAATATATAGGTATTTAATAGATAAGAGCCAATCGAAATTCAGGTGCTTTAATAACAATTAATACTTCTTAAAGTAGTGGTAATTGTAAATTTGTTATCATGGGTAGTATCTGGTATGTGGTTGTAGTAAAGGAGATGGAAAGTTTCAAAAATAGAAGCAAATGAACTTTGAAGTTCTGGTAAGAAGTAAAATCCTGGGATTTGGATTATTTTATATAAATATTTATTTAATGTCTTCCCCATGCTACTTATTGACTTTTTGGGCTTCCTAATTTCATTTCAAAGCTACGAAAGTATTTACTTTGAAGTAATAATATTATCTTTAGTAAAAACAGAGAACTGTAAGGTGCAAACCAAATAAATTCAGACTAAAAATAATAATTCATACTATTACTACTGAGTTTTCCCATTTACGAGGATAGTTTGACAAGTAGTGAGAATGACACATAGGTGGCGCTCTAATTGGTAAAACAGATGCACTGTAATTTAGGTTGGCTATCTATAAGTATACATTCCGATATTTAGATAAATCGGTTGATTAGTTTATTTTTGACAGCTGATTGAAAAAGAAGCAACACGTCGTTTTGTTAAAATGGAAAAAGCAGAGTATCGTGCGGTGAATAAATGCTTCGTAATTAAGGTTATGAAAGCTACCGAAATGAAAGATGAGTTACGGAAAACATTAGGCGAATCTGCTCCATCATCCGCCACAATAAGTAGATAAGTATAAATTAATTTACTTATCTACTTATTGTGGCGGTAGAACTAGCTGTGTTGATAAAGCGCGCTCTGGAGCACCCAAAATCGTGACTTCTAAGGAAATGATTATAAAAATTCATAATATTATTACGCAAGATCGACGACTCAAAGTGAGAGAGATAGCAGACATGGTAAGCATTTCAACAGAACGCGTACACCACATTTTAAGGAAAGAATTGGGCCTTTCCAAGCTTTCGGCAAGATGGGTACCGCGATTGCTTACGACTGATCAAAAGTTCACTCGTTTGCTCATTTCCAATGAGTGTTTGGACCTTTATAAGCGGAATCCGGTTGATTTTTGTATTTGTTACTTGCGATGAAACTTGGTCACACTACAGTACACTTAAAACTAAACAGCAGTCGAAACAATGGTTAGAAAATGGTTATGTACCTCCAAAGAAAGCGAAAACCACTTTATCGGCAAACAAGGTGATGGCATCAATATTTTGGAATTCAAAGGGCATTTTGCTCATTGATTACCTTCAGAAAGGTGCCGTAATAAACGGACAATATTATGCAGAATTTCGACAAAAACTAAATGTTGAGATTCGTGCCAGGAATTGCAAAGAATTGCAAAGAAAAAGATTATGTTTCACCAAGACAACACTCCATACCTCGCATACCAGCACAGTTGCGATGTCCAAAATCCACGAGTTGCATTTCCAATTAGTACCGCATGCGCCTTATTCGCCGGATCTAGCCCCTTCCGAATTCCACCTTTTTCCAAAATTGAAAACGGCACTAGATGGAAAGAAATTTTCGTCTAACGACGAGCTTATCATCTTCGTAAATGAATATTTTGCAAGCCTTCCGGGATCGCATTTTAGAGATGGCATAAGGGCATTGGAGCACCGTTGGAATAAATGTATTGCTCTTTTAAGAGAATATATTGAAAAATAAAAATTATTTTGTATTTAAAAAATTCGTTTTTCTTTTCCATTCGCACTACTTGTCAAACTACCCTCGTATTAAAAAAATGCTGGATGCAGAATAAGGTTCTACTGATTTTAGTTCATGGAGTTAAGAGTTTTCGCGGGAATATGATGAAGATTATTGTTTTTAAAAAGACATTTCCTTCAATGTTTCAAGTAATTATTGAATGGGGTTTTAATTTTGAGTCTCACTTAAACTTAACACCCTGAGGATTTTTTTCCTTTCCTTTTTTTTCTGGAAATTATAGGTCTTCGAATTTTTGTGATTAAGAATATAGATGATTACCTCTTTCTCTGTCCAAACTTGTGGCATAAACCTTATATTTTCCATACCCATTTACGTTGCTTCTTTTCGCACGAATCTGCAATCAATTAGAATGGTTTAAATTGTTTTTTGTAAAGAATTTTCCATGAATCGTCAGAAGTATTTCGGATTTAGTTCCGGAACTTACCTCAAAATTATACGCGTCTTTTAAAAAATTGCCTTCATTTACAGTGACGCATATGAAGTCCTTCCATATCTTGCAATTCGCTGACCCACTTACATTCATTGTCTTTTCGTCTTCATCATCGTCATTGTAGTAGTACCTCATTTCGTAAAGTTCTGTGTCTTCAGTAGGTGGTAGCCATCTTAAACTCGCAGATGTGGCGTTCATATTATACATTATTACTTCTGAGATCCGAGGTGGCTCTTTAAATGAAAAGAAGTTGGTATACTCGCGTTTATTAACAAGTTAATTTGTTGTGATGTAAAATAACACTAGGCAATACATTCTTTCTAAAGATTCTCTTGGGTGCTTATTATTATGAAGAATGGTGTGATATTTAGAAGAAAGGTTAGAATTTCCAACTGCACTCTTTTTGGGAGAACTAAGTGTTAGTTACATAGTTGAAAAATGTGGCCGATTAAGTTTCCTACTTGTTTCCATTTTGGTATATTCTTTTAGGTTTAATATAGGATTAAAAGATATATGAAACAATTGTTCGATCAACGGTGACGTACTCAAGCGAACTCTGGATATTGACAAAACACATGGAAGTAAAACTGTTATTATGGATGAGGAGAGTGCTTTGTAAGATACTGGGAGGATTGAAGACAGAGGAAGGTGAGCGAAGGCGAAGAACGAACAAGGTTCAGTACAGAAAGTACGATGGTTGGGACAGGTTAGCTGTGTGCCGGGAAGGAGACACGCGAAGAGGATGCTGAAGGAGGGAACTGGTGGGAAAAAGAGGAAGGGACGCCCAAAGAAGAGATGGCTGGATGCGGTAGTGAGTGATGTGGGGAGAGTGGTAGTGAAAGATTGGAGAAACTGGTCGGGAGATGAAGACGAATGGAGAAAAATTGTTGAAATGGTTAAGAAAATGTAATATATCTATTACATTTACATGAGATAAGTCGTGGGCCTAAAGACTCGTAGAGCTGAAATATATAGGATTAAAGAAGATGTCAGCAATACCCTCACAAGGCTGAGCAAAGGTCTATCATGCTGAAGAAACTCAGAAACCATATACATATATACATACATACATATATATATATGTATATTAGGTGCGCAACTGAGTTCCCCTTGTTTTTCAAGAGATGGCTCCAGTAGTAAGTGCTGGTCGATTGCGACATAACCAAAACGTCATGAACCAAGCTTAGATATATGGTAAACAATCCGCTTTGACACATTAGTGATTTTGTTTTTGCGTCATATACTTTTGGTTGTGTGAAAATGTCTGATTTTGTGCCAAATAATCGTCATTTGCGGGAAGTGTTGCTTTTCTTCCTTCTTTCGAAGAAAACGGCGGCTGAAGCGCATCGAGAACTCCAAAAAGTTTACGGAGATGCTGCTCTAAGTGAAACAGCGTGCCGTGATTGGTTCCGTCGCTTCAAAGACGGTGATTTCGATGTTGACGACCGTTCGCGTGAAGGAAGACCAATAACCTTCGAAGACGCTGAATTGGAGGCATTGCTCGATGAAGATCCGTGCCAAACGCAAAAAGAGCTTGCTTCAGCATTAGGAGTTACCCGCCAAGCCATTTTACAGCGATTGTATGCGTTGGGAATGATTCAAAAACAAGGAATTTGGGTTCCTTATGATTTGAAGCCAAGAGACGTTGAGCGTCGTTTTTTCGCTTGTGAACAACTGCTCCAGCGGCAAAAAAGGAAGGGTTTTTGTCATCGCATCGTTACGGGAGATGAAAAATGGATTCATTACAGCAACCCAAAGAGAACAAAATCATGGTTACTGCCCGGTCATGCTTCTACGTTGTCGGTTCGGTCGAATATTCACGCTGCGAAGGTTTTGCTGTGTATTTGGTGGGACCAGGGCGGTGTTATTTATTATGAGCTCTTTAAACTGAACGAAACCATCACTGGGGTACGGTATCGAACTCAATTGATGCGACTGAGCTGACCACTGCGCGAAAAGCGGCCACAATACGAACAGAGGCACGAAAAAGTGATTCTACAGCATGACAACGCTCGGCCTCACGTTGCCAAACCCGTTAAAACCTACTTAGAATCGCTCAAATGGGAGGTCCTACCCCACCAGCCATATTCCCCAGATATTGCGCCGTCCGATTATTACTTGTTCCGTTCGATGGCACATGGTCTGGCTAATCAGCAGTTCCGCTCATATGAAGACATCTCAAAATGGCTTGATTCGTGGATAGCCTCAAAAGACGAACACTTCTACCGTGACGGTATTCGAGCTCTGCCAAAAAGGTGTGAAAAAGTCGTCGCTAGTGATGGGCAATATTTTTAATGATTCATCTGTAAACATTTTTTCACAATAAAGTTGCATTTTCATCAAAAAAAACAGCGATAACTTAGTTGCGCACCTAATTTATATATATATATATATATATATATATATATATATATATAATCCAAATCAATGAAATTCGTCGGGTATTCGGTCAACTGTTAAGAAAATTAAAAAATTAAAAAACAATCATTTGTTTTATCCTCTATATTTCGCTATAAATTTATAGCTTCCTCAGGAGTTCTAAAAAACAATAACATGTACAATATTTTAATCATGGAGCATGATTAAAATATTGTACATGTTATTGTTATATAGAGGATAAAACAAATGATTGTTTTTTAATTTTTTAATTTTCTTAACCGAATACCCGACGAAGTTCATTGATTTGGATTATCTTATAACTTATATAGCTAATTTTATATATATATATATATATATATATATATATATATATATATATATATATATATAGTTTATATGTGGTGTCTCATGACATGGTTGCTTCAGGTTAAGGATGTATTACTGAAGCAATTTTAAGTTACAAATTCTTATTGCACGCTAAGCAAATGTTGAATATCTCCCAATCCAGCCATTCGAATAATTTTATTTGAAAAATCAGAAAGTGATGAAACTCGAAAGAAAATTGGTGGAGGAAAGTAAGCTTAAGTTAATTCCATGGAAAGAGGAGCCGTAGATTGGAAAGAAGAAGGTAAAGCCAGAGACAGAAGTAAATAGCAAAGAAGAGTGATGGAACCCGAATCCAAGAGCCTCTGAGGCATGTAATCTCTTGTAAAAACCTCAACGTTTCAGAAAACTTAATATATAAATTTAACAATATAAAAATTATAAAAAATATTAACTATACCTTGTAGATTGACAATTACATCGTGTTCTTCAGATCGTTTTTCCGCACCACGCCAATAGCTGACAGTTACCACATATCTCGTCTGCGAATTTACATCAAATTTAAAATCAACCGTCAAAGCTGTTTCATTTGTTACGCGGTATTCGATATTATGTTTGGCACAATGGTGACTTTCGCAAGTGACGCTGATGTCACGGTGAATCGGTCCTCTTAGATGTTGACAGGACCACTGTATAGAGACCATTGCTTCAGTGGCGGTAAGCTTATGAGATATTGTGGGCTTCTCTTCATAGCTAAATGTATCTAAAATATTTAATATTTTGAGATAAATTCATGAGATAAGTGATATCACTGACGATTTTTTCCTTAAATCCACAAAATATTGGTGGAATATGTTAAAAAATAGCTCGATTTGCTGCTTATCAAAATAATAATCGGGTAGTTGATAGTTTAAATGAGTACAAATTAGATTATCTTCCACAGGAGCTTAAAATAGCTTACGCGTAGCCTTGAAGATTATATTGGGTTGGCAACTAAGTACTTTCGGTTTTTACTGATAGAGAGCGTTGCTTTATTTTTTGTATAACGTATGTTAGTGCTGTACTTTACCGTTTGTCGCGTGATACTAGTCACATTGACGTAACTTCAGAAGCAAGTAATGCGTGATTTTTATTAAAGCTATTAGTTGTGGGTTAATTTTAAATGGAGTGCAGAAACGAACATTTTCGACATATTTTACTATTTTATTTCCGTAAAGGAAAGAAAGCTGCTGCGGCTCACATGTACGTGTATGTGTTATACGGACTTTGTTTCGGTGCAAGTCCTGTCGTGGTTCTAGGTGGAACACTGTGATTAATTGCCTGCTCATAATGACAACTTAGTTGTCGAAATACGTATACAGAAACGAAAATTATTGTGTAAGGGGATGTTATTAACCTTAATTAAAAGATTTAAACCAACCACAGTCTCCTAAAATTTACCTTCAGGGAACAGAATTTAGAATACACTGTACACTATCAAATAGGAACATAATTTTTATAAATATATTTTTCGAACAATTTCTTGATCGGAAAAAACACTGCGATGTACGAGGGAGCGTTTTTATATTCGCGGAATGTGCGGGTTGTAGAGGGGTGAGTAGGCGCATTGGGGGCGTGGCCTGTGCAGCGACTCATGATTAGTATAAATACGAAGTTTCATTGTTATTAGACAGTTAGTCTTTGAGCTATCGTCAACCAAGTAACATAATCAGGAGTGAAAAGTGAAATATGGAAAAAATCGAATACCGTGCCGTTATAAAGTTCCTTACCACGCAAGGAAAATCAGTCGCGACCATAATGAATGAGATGTCATTGGTTTACGGCGACTCTTGTCCAGAAAAAACCATGGTGTACAAGTGGCATAGTTTATTTAAACAAGGAAGGGAATCCCTTGAAGACGACCCGAGGCCGGGCAGGAGCATTGAGGTGACCACGCCAGCACTTATCCAAAAAGTTGAACAAATTGTACTCGAAGATGCTCGACTAAAGAAGAAACAACTCGCAGAAATGGTTGGAGTATCCGATACAACAATTTTTAAAATCCTACACGATCATCTCGGCATGTCTAGGGTCAGCGCAAGATGGGTGCCGAAAATGCTTACGCCGCCGCAAAAACAACAGCGCGTAGAGTGTTCGCGTGCATTTTTGGACCTCTGTAATGAAGACAAGGATGGTGTATTGAGTGAAATTGTTACTGGAGACGAAACTTGGGTTCATCATTATGAACCTGAGTCTAAACAAGACTCCATGCAGTGGCATAAAAAGGCCACAGCACCTCCCAAGAAATTTAAAGTGTAACAATCAGCTGGGTAACTCATGGCAACGGTATTTTGGGACTCGGAAGGAATATTGTTGATTGATTATAAAGATAAAGGTGTTTCTATAACCGGAGAATATTACGCTTCAATATTAGAGCGACTAAAAGAAGCTATTAAAGAGAAAAGACGGGGAAAATTGACAAAAGGTGTTCTGCTTTTGCACGACAACGCGCTCGTCCACAAGAGCCGCGTTGCGTTAGCTGCCCTGCATAAGGTGGGCTTCGAAATTGTGAATCACCCACCCTACAGCCCAGACCTGGCCCCGAGTGATTATTACCTGTTTCCGAAAATGAAAAAAGAGCTGCGGGGTAAAAAATTTACTGCCGATGATGAAGTGAAGGAGGCAGTTTCGGCGTATTTTGCAGATAAAGAGAAATCATTTTTTTATGAGGGTATAAATAAATTAATTGAAAGATGTGAAAAATGTATCCGTCTTGCAGGTGAATATATTGAAAAAGAAAAATAATTTGGTTTTTTTATTTCCACCCCTTGTCCCCCATTCCGCGAATATAAAAACGCTCCCTCGTATTTTGACTTTAAATTTTTTAGTTTACGTCGATACGTCTTCTTCGCAAGGTATTACTTCAAGAGAAAAGTCTTAATTGCAATTGTCTTTACAATATCATCTTCAATTGATTTTGCTTTATGCTCAATACATACTAGAATTGGTTTTGATTAATTTTTAGAGTAAAAAGTGGATTTAAAACGCATCTGATCAAAATACGCTTTAAATAACAGCTTTCACAATGTATTGGAGTTTTTAAAGTATTTCGTGTATCTAAAGAGAAAGGTTCTGGACGTTACCTGATTCTGAGGTGTTAAACATGTATGCCTTCTTGCATTCTGTGCCATTTTCGAGGTATTTTATTTCGATTCCATACAGGGAAAACGAAACCAAATTATGAATAGCATAAGATTCTGATAATTTCTTTTTTAAATTCGTCGTCGTAACATTAGGACATTCCAAATTTCTTAGATGCTGCCAAAAACAAAATTAAATGCAAATTTTTGAGATATGCTTTCTTCGATAGCTTACCCAATATTCTATCTTGGTTATATTCGTAGTTTCTTTGGAAAAAGTAATATATACGCTTGTATCGTTGAAGACATTGACAGCAGGTGCATTTTCTGAAATTACGATAGGAGAATAATTTACAAATGATCTCAAATAATTAGTGTCAATTATTAAAATTTATTTCACGTGATTTGGTATTATATTCATAGAATTCTTACCATCGTTAAGGCATTTACTTTGTGCTGCACAATCTCTTTTGAACAGGACCGTTACAAATACAAAGACATATAAGGGCGGCCTAGAAAAGTATTGTACAATAGAAAAAAAATTGTAAAATTTCATTTTATTTTATCTGAAAGTCGTTTTTGGAGAAATATAAGGTTTTCCAATAGGGATGATATGATTTTGAAGTGACATTTCGGCCACTTGTAACATGTCATGATCTGTCATTTGTTTTTCATTGTATTCAGTAGTGTTTAGTGCCATTTTATGGTCGTAATAATCGCCCAAGTGTGCTGGCTATTCGTCGAATTGTTAAAAATTTTGAGGTTACATTTTATTTACATAATTTTCAAGTGCCAATAAACAGTCGAAGATAGGTATAGGACATTGTACATGAAATATGTCTGGAAAATTCCGTTCTGGAGATTTTTCCCTCAAAGATGAGCAACGTTTTGGTCGGCCTACTGAAATTGATTATGACCAAATCAAAGTCCTAATTGAAGAGAATCGTCATATAACTGTTCGAGAAGTTGCGGAGGAGCTACATGTATCGCAGACAACAATTGAAAAACATTTAAAATGTCTTGGGCTAGTTAAGAAGCTTGATATTTGGGTACCTCACGAATTGAAAGAAATTCATTTAACACAAAGCAATGCACCTTAGACGAATTGAAACCGACCCTTTTTTAAAAAGAATCATCACTGGTGATGAAAAATGGGTCCTGTACAATAACATAGTTCGAAAACGATCATGGAGTAAACACGATAAACCAGCTCAAACCACATCGAAAGTTGAATTGCATCCAAAAAAGATCATGCTGTCAGTTTGGTGGGATTACAAAGGTGTTGTGTTTTTTCAGTTGCTTCCAAGGAACCAAACGATCAATTCTGATGTTTACTGTCAAAAATTAATAAAACTGGATGAAGCAATCAAAGAAAAACAGCCAGAATTATCAAATCGGAAAAGTGTAGTTTTCTACCAAGATAATGCAAGGCCTCACACATCTTTGGCAACTCGTGGGAAACTATTGGAGCTTGACAAGTGATGCCACATTCCCCATACATACCTGCCAATAAGACAAAGAATCGCTCGAAGTAATGCAAATATTGCTGCCTTTCAGGCAAGTGTTACTGAAGACCGTAATTTGTCGATTCCAAGACGTTCTCAACAATTGCGACTGTCTCAAACCACAACCTGGCGGATTTTGAGAAAGGATTTGGGTTTGCATCCCTATAAAATTGTTATCACTCAAGAACTGAAGCCATTGGACCACCGTAAACGTCGTGAATTTGCTGATTTTGCCTTGGAACAACTTGAAAACGATAACGATTTTTTTAAGAAAATCATCTTCTCTGATGAGGCTCACTTTCATCTGGATGGTGTAGTAAATAAACAAAACTGTCGATTCTGGTGCGAAGAAAATCCACAAATTATTTATGAAAAACCATTACATTCACCGAAATTGACAGTTTGGTGTGGTTTTTGGTATGGTGGAATCATCGGTCCGTACTTCTTTCAAAATGAAGCTGGTAACACCGTTACTGTCAATGGAGAGCGGTATAGATTGATGATAACCAACTTTTTATGGCCGACATTGGAAGAAGTTGATCTTGACAACATTTGGTTCCAACAAGACGGGGCTTCGTGCCACACAGCAAATGCAACAATAGAATTATTGCGAGAAAAATTTGGAGAATCGATTATTTCAAGAAATTGTGATATTGAATGGCCTCCAAGATGTTGTGATTTAACACCATTAGACTATTTCTTGTGGAGTTATTTGAAGTCATTGGTCTATCGAAATAAACCAGACTCTCTTCAAGCTTTACAAGTCAATATTGAACTGCCATTCATGACATACGACTAGATTTAGTGGAAAAAGTGCTCGAAAATTAGGTTCATCGAATTCGTTCCTGCAGAAGAAGTCGTGGAGGCCCTCTGAATGACGTTTTAATTAGAACTTAATTGTATCGATTGTACTTCACATTAAATAAAAAACTTTTGAATTTTCTTAACAATAGGTGTGTTTTATTTTTAAAGAAATCATATCACTCTTATTGGAAAACCTTGTATAATAGAAATAAAATTGTAAAATTTTATTTTATTTTATGTGAAAGTAGGTTTCGGAGAGATACAAAAGAAATGGTGTTAGTTAATGTAGAATTGTGTTCCTAGAAAAACGGTTGGAGCTGATTAGGAAGTGGTAGTTTTACCACAATAATCGCTATCGTTCTGACAATTTTGAACAATAAAATTGTTAAATTTCTACCACATCTTCCGCATAGTCCTGATATAATTTCTTTTCTTCAACTTCAAGCTAAAAAAGTCTTTATAGAATGACCGCTTGTAACCTAGTTGGATGACGATAAGGTTTCAAATGCGATTTTGAAGAAGAACTTAAAGAATGGCTTCTGTTATAATTTTGAGTAATAGAAACACTACCCGATGTATCTTTTTATCGCGATTATTTATATTGTCCACAACTGAGTCACAGTTATCGTCATTTATTTCATATTACTCACATTTCCTGTCTTCCCCCTAAGATCTCTACATTTTCTTACAATAAAACATATGCTTTTTCACTTTACAATTCATATTTCGCTACTAACAAAAGTATATTAATTCAACGAAAGAAATGTTAACCTCTAACACCAATTTAATTTTATGATGTCTAGTAATGACTATTACATTTAATTACCAAAACTAATATAAATAAACAACCAAATCAAGTTGGCTTACTTAAATAAAATTGATTTAATATCACTCTAGCTATTATAGTAGGGAGTAGCTCACATTTCAGATGTGTTTACGTTTCTTTAAGCTCTCAACGCAGGGGGTGTTATAAGAGTACTTACCTGGCTACTTAATCAAATTAAAATATTGTATCTTGAAACGAACTATAGGTTGGACGTAATTTACGGTTTTTGAAAACCTTCGGACACATTTTACGTACGTAAGTATTAAGCAAGAAAGTTGGCACGCAATTTTCATTAATCTTGTCAATGATATTAATTTGAAGAAGAGAGTATCTGCAGGTGTACACAGGTAGTGTAGATTTAATTAATTCTTTATTGGTATACGTATTACTAACGTAGACTGTACTTAAATTGTACCCGATTATTGAGGTGGGGTGTATAATGGACTGAATATTTTGTTTCACTTAATTTAGTTTTTATTTATTAAAAAAAATCGTATAAAAACATTTACAATTGCAGATGCACAACGTTAATAACAAACTATTTTCGCTTTTATCATATTACATACGTGAGATTGAACACAGAGGTACTAGTCGTAGCAATTATCCAAGCGACATTGAATTAAATTATAAATGCAAAGTAGGGCACTTACCATATTTCCATTTTCTTAATCACTGAAACAAAACAATACTCTCTTATTCAAATGAACAAATGAAATGGAAGAATCAAATAATCTTTCAGAATCACTAACTTTCTTTTGAAATCAAGTTACACTACATCGTAATTGACGCACTGGAACTTTACAAGAATCCGTCGACGAGCAGAATGACGTACTTTCTTGTTGTATGAGAATATTATAATTGCTACTTGACGATTTGAATTGACGTATTTTCCAAATACGCTCTCGGTTGTAGGAAATTCCGACGGTCGATAAATAAATATATACGTTCCATATATAGCGGTATAACAGTGTCAATGTAGAACGAGTACCATTTGCGGTGCTAACTCATTATCTGCATTTTTATGTGTGGCCAATATTTCATTTTTTTGATTTAAAATCAAAGTAGTCAAACATGACCTAATTTAAAACGCTAAAAGTATGTATCAGTTTATGTGGTGTTGATTAAACTGCGGATTCTTTCCGATTTATTTTATAAATATTATTATTGATTAATAATTATACGTAATCGTCTGAGTATTTCAAATAAACACACGCTGAATATGTACATATATCAACTACAGTATAAAGGTACCGGAAGAGTATAAAATCAGTGTCATCAATAGAGAAGACAAGTTGAGGTGCGTGTCATGGGTGTGCGTTTTATAGTATGTACAGTTGCTACTACAAAAAGGTTTACGATCTATTGGGTTGGCAACTAAGTACTTTCGATTTTGCAGTATAAAATAAAACACTTTTTTTTAAACAAAGAATAGTTTTTAATCAATTATATATTTTCCATTTTGCTCAATGACCCTTTGCCATCTTTCTTTCAGCTGCATGATTCCGCGCTCATAAAATTTCCGGTCCTTATCAGCAAAAAACTGAACCAGGTGCGAGTGAAGGTCATCGTCATTTGTAAAAGTTTTACCATTCAAAGAATTCTGCAAACTTCGAAATAAATGGTAATCAGATGGTGCTAGATCAGGGCTGTATGGGGAATGTGGCATCACTTCCCAGCCAAGCTCCAATAGTTTCTCACGAGTTGCCAAAGATGTGTGAGGCCTTGCATTATCTTGGTGGAAAACTACACCTTTCCGATTTGACAATTCTGGCCGTTTTTATTTGATTGCTTCATCCAGTTTTATTAATTGTTGACAGTAAACACCAGAATTGATCGTTTGGTTCCTTGGAAGCAGCTCAAAAAGATACAACACCTTTGTAATCCCACCAAACTGACAGCATGATCTTTTTTTGGATGCAATTCAGCTTTCGATGTGGTTTGAGCTGGTTTATCGTGTTTGCTCCATGGTCGTTTTCGAACTATGTTACTGTACAGGACCCATTTTTCATCACCAGTGATGATTCTTTTTAAGAAAGGGTCGGTTTCATTTCGTCTAAGGTGCATATCGCAAAAGTTGATTCTTTTTGTTAAATGAATTTCTTTCAATTCGTGAGGTACTCAAATATCAAGCTGCTTCTTAACTAGCCCAAGACATTTTAAATGTTTTTCAATTGTTGTCTGCGATACATGTAGCCTCTCCGCAACCTCTCGAACAGTTATATGACGATCCTCTTCAATTATGACTTTGATTTGGTCATCATCAACTTCAGTAGGCCGACCAGAACGTTGCTCATCTTTGAGGGAAAAATCTCCAGAATTGAATTTTTTATACCAATTCTGACACGCGCGCTCTGTTAAGCAATTAGCACCATAAACTTCACATATCTTTTTGTGAGCCGCAGCAGCTTTCTTTCCTTTACGGAAATAAAATAGTAAAATATGTCGAAAATGTTCGTTTCTGCACTCCATTTAAAATTAACCCACAACTAATAGCTTTAATAAAAATCATGCACTACTTGCTTCTGAAGTTACGTCAATGTGACTAGTATCACGCGACAAACGGTAAAGTACAGCACTAACATACGTTATACAAAAAATAAAGCAACGCTCTCTATCAGTAAAAACCGAAAGTACTTAGTTGCCAACCCAATAATATACGTACAATACATCGCAAAAACTGGAATAAAATTTTTATATTCTTTATAATTGAAATTTGACGAAAAGGCTGGTGAAAAATATCTTTTGCAACCGCATTGAGTGGTAAGATGTCATCAGTTAATTGTTTGAATTGCAAGCTCATCTTTTCCTACCGGAAATGAATAATACACTTTCTTATGAGGATGGTAATATCATATGGGACGAAAGATAAATAAATTATTTATAAAATAAAAGAGTCGGAACTTCAAATATATTTTTATTTAATCTTTACGGAATTCGAAAAAAACAGGATCCTGTAAAACTATGATATGTTTCCAACAGTTGTACTTCTGTTTTTTTCAAAGGAATTTTTGCTCGAACGCCATAAAAAGCATTTCTAAGTTTCATAAAAATGGGTATTTGTTATTCGTTGGGGCTTCCTTGTCAAAAAATAAGAGGAATATTAAAAGAAATATTAAAATTAATCCATGCGTGAACGTCCATTCGTAGATAACGATAAACAAAGTAACAAAAAAAAAGTTAATATACAAGGGGTACTAGGAAAGTTTTGCGATACAGCTTTGTTTATTTAATTTTTTCAAAGTAATTTCCTCTGCACTCAATACACCTCTCCATCCTCCGAAACCAATCTTTAAACCAGTTCTGCCAAGTTTCACTAGGGAGTAAAGCACACTCGTTTTCCCAAGCCCACAGAAGGTCCTCATCACTGGAAAACCGCCTTCCTTTTACCTTCATTTTTAAATGCGAGAACAGTGCAAAGTCGCAGGGACCAACATCTGGACTGTAAGGAAGGTGATCGAGAAGTTTGTCCTGGTCAAATATTCGGTGCGGGCATTGGCGCGGTGAGCTAGAGCATTATCGTGATTGAGGAACCAGATGTCCATTCTTAACTTTGGTCGCAGGTTCTTCATCGATTCAATGACTTTAGGCAGGCACTGTTCAGTATACCACTTAGCTGTGACTGTCTTCTGAATGTCCAAAATGACATGTTCCACAATTCTACTCGATTTGAAAAAAGCTATCATTTTCTTCTTTACATATCGGAATTTTCTGACAATTAGGTGTGTGTCCTCATCATCAAAGACCTAAACTTTGTTTTGAGCTTTGGTCGGCACATCGTAATAGTACAGCCAAGTCTCGTCACCTGTCACGATGTTTTTCACATACCGAGATTGTCCCTTATTAAACTTTTTTAGCATCTCCTGGCACCAAGTCGCACGTCGTGTCAACTGCTCTTCAGTCAGTCGATGCGGCACCCAGAGAGAACAAAGTTTCTTCACGTGCAAATGATCATGCAGAATCGAACGAATTGCTGGTGCATTTAGGCTTGAAGTACACTTTATCTGTTGGTAGATCACTCGCCTGTCCTCGCCAAGCATTTTCCTCACAGTAGTAACGTTTTCCTCCGTAATTGACGTTCGTGGCCTTCCCGGCCGCTCAGCATCCTCCACAGTTAAATTTCCCCTTTGGAATTCTCTAAACCACCTGAATATCATTGTGCGATGTGGACAAACATCACCTAGTGCAAGAGTAATTTCTTTGAAGCACTGGTCTATGTTTAAACCACGCACGAAATTATAACGCAAAACTGCCCTTATCTCATTTCGTCACCACGATGCCATCGCAAACACTCTACACTCTCACTTCTAATGAATAACAGCCCATCAACATGGCGCGGTAGCTACTATGCATGTATGAACATGTCTCAACATGCAGCAACAAGCATCTTCCTACAATTCGTTGTTGCGTCATATTGCAAAACTTTCCTAGTACCCTTTGAACATAACTCTAACATAGGCTGTAATATGTAAAAAACGAAGCATTTTCTTTCTTTTAAATGCATCTACATCTTAAAAATTACAAAGTCCTAACTCAAACATGAAAAAAATATGAATTTTTAGTGAGCTTTTGCTCTGGGGCCATTAAAAATACTTCAGTACTATATTCGACTGTCCTATCACGTAATCTTCATTTAAATCGGAATTTGATATTTTGCGAGCAGATTTTAAACGAAAAATTAAACAAATTCAAAAAATTACGCATGATGTTACAATAAAAATAGAAAATAAAACTCGAAAACTCTATTTTTAAACATTTATTTTGGAATTAAAAAAAATAAATTGCATTTTACACAAAAAATTATTCTTAGAATAATTAATATAATTATTATAAATCAGTTGTTCATAGATGAGTCAAAATTAGAATACATTTTGAAACGACGAACATATTCTAATGCACACAGGTACAAGAAAATAAACTGTTCGACTTTTTTCACGTACTCCTTCCTGCCCTGCCGCACACTCTTCACAGCTAAACACACATCACAGATGTGGTCCGTTCTGATCTTTTCAATCATAAAGGACATGGCTAGGAATAAACCGCAACCCTGGATACCATCGCTGTAGAAAAAATTAAAATTTTAGAAAATAATGTAGCAGGACATGTTTAGATTTTAAATAACTTACTGACAGGTTATTAGAATTGACCGGCCCGCAGTACCTAATCGGTTCATCTCTTCATATGCCATTATTAGGGTGTTAGGATGTTCTGGGTGAATCACATCGGAAGGCCAACCCAATACGTGGATTATTTTGACTTCGAATTTTTTGTCCTGGAACGCAATTATGAAGCAGTCGAAATACGAGGGTAGTTTGACAAGTAGTGAGAATGGAAAAGAAAAACGAATTTTTTAAATACAAAATAATTTTTGTTTTTCAATATATTCTCCTAAAAGAGCAATACATTTATTCCAACGGTGCTCCAATGCTCTTATGCCATCTCTAAAATGTGATTCCGGAAGGCTTGCAAAATACTCATTTACGAAGATGATAAGCTCGTCGTTAGACGAAAATTTCTTTCCGCCTAGTGCCGTTTTCAATTTTGGAAAAAGGTGGAAGTCGAAATAAGGCGAATAAGGCGCATGCGGTATTAATTGGAAATGAAATTCGTGGATTTTGGACATGGCAACTGTGCTGGTATGCGAGGGAGCGTTGTCTTGGTGAAACAGAATATTTTTCTTTGCCATTTCTGGCCGTTTAGCATGAATCTCAACATTTAATTTTTGTAGAAGTTCTGCATAATATTGTCCGTTTATTGTGGCACCTTTCTGAAGGTAACCAATAAGCAAAATACCCTTTGAATCCCAAAAAATTGATGCCATCACCTTGTTTGCCGATAAAGTGGTTTCCGCTTTCTTTGGAGGCGCAGAACCACGTTCTAACCATTGTTTCGACTGTTGTTTAGTTTCGGGTGTACTGTAGTGTATCCAAGTTTCATCGCAAGTAACATATCGCCTACAAAAATCAACCGGAGTCCGCTTATAAAGGTCCAAACACTCATTGGAAATGCGCGAACGAGCGAACTTTTGATCAGTCGTAAGCAATCGCGGCACCCATCTTACCGAAAGCTTGAAAAGGCCCAATTCTAAATTTAAACGTTTAAAACGTGGTGTACACGTTCTGTTGGAATGTTTACCACGTCTGCTATCTCTCTCACTTTGAGTCGTCGATCTTGCGTAATAATATTATGGATTTTCATAATCATTTCTTTAGAAGTCACGATTTTGGGTGCTCCAGAGCGCGCTTCATCAACACAGCTTGTTCTACCACGTTTAAATTCATTTACCCATCTACTTATTGTGGCGAATGATGGAGCAGATTCACCTGTTTCCCGTAACTCATCTTTTATTTCGGTAGCTTTCATACCCTTAATTACGAAGTATTTAATCACCGCACGATTCTCTGCTTTTCCCATTTTAACAAAACGACGTGTTGCTTCTTTTTCAATCAGCTGTCAAAAATAAACTAATCAACCGATTTATCTAAATATCGGAATGTAAACATATAAATAGCCAACCTAAATTACAGTGCATTTGTTTTACCAATTAGAGCGCTACCTATGTGTCATTCTCACTACTTGTCAAACTGCCCTCGTATAGGACTTATTATAACCTTACTCTGTTTTTAGTCTCGTTGGTATGAAGGGTAAATACTTCGAAGTATTCGTTTTGTGTGCGATCAATACATTTTACATCCAAATCTGGCATTGGATTGAATGTTTCTTCAAACTGTAAGAGCCAAATGGAAAAAAAAATTATTTAAAAATTCTTGCACAATGAAAATAGTTTGCCTTACGTCAGCTATCAAGCTTAACTTATTTAAAGATAGGATTACATCTATTTGTCGATCGAATATGAACTGCCAAAATACTCCTAGAGTGGCAGTTAAAGGTTTAGAAGTCACGACGTATCTAGAAGGCGTTGAAAAACTGTCAACTATCGTTGTCGCTATAAATAGTTGAGCATCTCCTATTTTTGAGTAGTGGTATAATTGGTTTTGTGATGGTTCGTCTGAAAAAATAATTTGAATTTGTATTTAATTTTTAAATTACTTCAGAAGCGATTATAGCCTTTTCTAAATGAATATAGGTTAGCTTTGTTTGCATGTAGCGCCTTAATGGAATTTGTTGGAATTACATATTGGATTGGTAGTAGCTTAGTACATCGTAACTAGAAAAATAAGATAAATAAAGGTGATATAGGCTACTCTGCAAGAATACCCATAATCTTGGGATAACTTTGGTAGAAGACTTAATTAGATAGGCTCCATGTAGTTGTTAGACGACAAAGAAACTATATAAGCTGAAATGGACCAAATTTGAATATTCAAACTGGTCTTCTTCCCCATCCATATATTTTTGAATACATCGATTCCACGATATTTTCTATAAACGGGAGGCTTCAAATCTCTTACTTTCTGAAATTAGAGACCTGTTTTATAGCGTCATCGATCACTTTTTCCTGAACAAATTACCAATCGCATAGAAAATCTTTTTATGATTTTCTGGGCCATGTGTATTGGTGACTCTTTCCGCCAGAAGAGTGGCCTAGTCATAGCTGGAAAGAAAGATGTAAACAATGATACAAATTGCTGGAATTACATGTTGGATTGGTGTCAGGTTAGCAGTTCCTAACTAAAAAAATAAGTACGAATTGAAATAACTTAGTATACTTTGAAACAAAAATGAATTAGATGGGCCTCATGAAATTGTTAAACGGCAAAGAAACTATATAAACTGGGTGGACCTAATTTGAATATCCTCCCGTATATTTTGAAAACACTTCCACGAAGCTTTCCGTAGAGAGAAGGCTTTTAATCTGTCGTCTTTTGAAATGGGCAGTATGTTTTATAGAGATATTTATCTTTTGTTTCTAAATAAATCACCAACCTTATATAAAATATATCTCTATGATCTTCAAGACCTAATGGTTAGACACGTTTTCAACTAGAAGGGAAGTCTAGTCATAGCTAGAAAGAAATATGAAAAGAATACATATATATATATACAGTGCACTCGCAATAATATTAACACCCTAATAAATGAACACCCCAAAATATGAACACTTTTTCTCTGCCATTGACTACTTCAAAATATGAACTTTGTACAAAAGCTTTAAAATATGAACATTTATTTTTTTATTTCGAAACGGATTTCAGTTACATAATATGTATAACAATTAGGGGAAACCCCGAGTTATTAACATTTGAATGCCAAATGTCAATGGTCAAACAAACAAGTGCACTTTTTAGTTAGTTTTTGCATGTACGCAGACGCAAACGCATGTTTGGTTTTTAAGTGTTAAAATGAAAGTGAATAATTTGTAAAATATGCATACAAAAAAACATAAAATTCTAACTTTAAAGGAAAAATATGAAATTTTGGAGAATTTACAAAAAGGTGCAAGTGTTACTAATTTAGCGAAGAAATATGGAGTGACAAAGTCCACAGTATCTGGAATAAAAAAGGATAAAAATGAAATTTCAAAATGTGTCAACAATACATTCATCGGACCTGGAAAAAGAAAAACTATGCGACCGTCGGAGTACCCAAAAATGGAAAAATCATTGAATAAATGGTTTATGCGTATAAGGGATAAGAAATTCTCCATCAGTAGACTAATGTTGAAAGAAAAGGCCAAGGAGCTTCATTATAATATTAAGGAAAATAAGTCTGACTTCAACGCGAGTGACGGATGGCTGCAGAATTTCAAAAAGAGATTCGGCGTAAGATTGCTCCAAATTTCTGGAGAGAAACTTTCTTCTCAATCCCAGTTGGTTGAACCATTTAAAGTGGCACTTAGATCGAAGATTGAAGAGCTTGGATTAAGTAATGATCAACTTTATAACGCCGATGAATCGGGTTTATTTTGGAAAATTTTAGCAACAAAAACATACGTGTCGTCTCAGGAAAAATCAGCCCCAGGTACAAAGACTGAAAAACAAAGAGTTACTTTCCTGTGCTGTGCAAATGCTACGGGATCTCATCAGCTCAAACTGCTTCGGAAAGTCAAAAAAAGCTCGTTGTTTCCAGAATTTTGATTGCCCTGTTCACTATCGTCATTCTAAATCAGCGTGGATGACTGGTAACATTTTTAAAGATTGGTTTCATCGCTCATTTGTTCCAGAGGTAAAAGTTTCTATATTGACATTAATCGACACATACCTATTCATTTTAAAATATTTTTTACATATTTCAGGTGGAACAATTTTTAATCAAAAAAGGGCTTCCAGTGAAAGCTATTCTCTTAATAGATAATGCCCCATCTCACCCACCTGAGGACGAACTAAAATCTGAAAACGGCTTTATTTTTGTGATGTTTATGCCACCGAACGTGACCCCACTCATCCAGCCCATGGACCAAAATGCTATAAGGGTCACAAAGCTGTATTACAGAAATAGCCTTTTGGCTTCCATTGCTGCTAAAGGGGGTAGTTTGATAGAAACTATGAAGCAGACTACATTAAAGGAAGCAAGCTATCATTATTTTGGAATCAGCTTGGAGAAGAGTGGATTCAGCTGTGTTATCCAAATGCTGGAACAACATTTTAAATATGGTAGTGAATCAAGATGATCCCGAAGATGAAATTCCTCTAAGTGTTGCTAGAGAAAATTTGCAAATGAATTTACGTGAATTGGAAGAAAGCGCCGCCAATGTTTTATGCGCCTTACTACCCGAGGTTTGTATTCTCTGAAATGTACTAAAAACTGTGTGTTATTCTATATTTTTTCATAGGTTGAATATACGGCCTCGAACGTTAAAGAATGGAATGAGGATGCTGTTGAATATGAAGATAATGAAGTAGAAGCCATATCCGATGAAGATGATTGTGTGGAGGAACCAAAGAGGACGATTAAAGCCGGGGAGGCTGTCGATATTTTCAATAAGGCGTTAGATTGGACTGAAGGTGAAATGGTTGAGTTGGGTTGCGAGTTTTAAATGTTTTAAGAGACTTACGTGAGAAGGCAGTTTTAAAAGTTCTCGACCAAAAGAAACGGCAAAGGAAGATAACCGACTTTTTTGAATATTAGCTTTATATTTCTAGCATTTATGTATATAAATATGTATAGAAATAAGTATATTTTTGTTTGCTGCAAACAAACTTAATGAAAAACTTCCTTTTATGTTTTAAAATAAAACAAAAATTTAAACTTTCATTTATATGCTAAGCTTCGAACTAGTCTAATAAAAAGTAACACAAAAGAAATCGAAACCAATACTTGTTTGGTAAAAGAATATTGAAGAAGTACTTATATGACATGAATATGTTCAAACTTTGGTATATAAGCTGAGAATTTTTACATATATAATCCGTACTTTTAAAAAATTAAATTGATTCAGACAGAAGTACTTAGATAACTTGTGAGAATACTCAAGCTTTCCCCAAACAGGATAATGGAATAGTTTATCTGAAAGTGAAACAAAGAACATTATATTTGAGTGTCCAATCCATAACCTTCACGATAAAGATGAGGACGTCTTAAAAAGGCTTTACTTATCAAGTAATTCGTTTAATATGACAATATTCTTTCGGAAATATCATTATGTGTACAGTTATTAATAACGTCAGAATTTTGGACTAACCATTTAAGTGAGACATTTGCATTTTATTTACAGGTCCCTTACTAATACAGTCGTATATCAAATCTATTTCGTTCATAGCTTCATCTTGCCACGAGGATTCCTCAAGGTACCTAATCTGCTGGCCGATTTTCGTCGTCAAAATATTTTCTATAGTATCTTCCATAGTCTTGTCACAGATCACGCCACTTTCAGTAGGTATTTTCAGACATTCGAGTATTCGCAGTAGTACGAAATGTACCACTTTGTACAGTTCTAGACTGTTCACCATATTTATCCTTTGTTGACGTAATTTGTATAGTTCGTGGAGGACGTCCATTTGACCTTCTGAGATGGCCATTCTTAAACATATATCGCAAAGAATCACTACACCTGTGTGGCTTATACCATCACTGAAACAGAAAATCGAAAATCCCATTAAACCTGAACCGATTTTTATAGACCGCAATAAAAACTTATAAAAATCATCCATTACACCGAAACCAAATCCGATGTAACCCGAAGAGTTACGAGGAGCTAGTATATAAAGTAGCGAGAGAAGCAGTCACAGCCAGTTTCAGATTGACGCTTCACTACGAACCAACTCCTGAGGAAGATGATTGAGATGTCATCGAAACGTCGAGAAGCCGATTCTTTCGAAAACTTCTGTGCAACATCGAGGAGAGCCCGAGAATCTAATATTACTCATATTTACAACCGCGAGAACCTTCGTTCGAACATTATATACGAGTTTATATGACAAAAATAAATCGTTTTAGAAGTTATGAGTCGTAGTAAGTAGAAACGCGATTATGAAGGTGTTAATTTTGAATAATACTAGATATGTGACAATTGAACATAGAGAAGTACTACATTTCACGTTACCGTTTGTTCAAACCACTTAATTAGTTAACTACTAGGGATAGTTCAAAATTAATGTTCTTTCTTTTTCAATACGTACCTACAGTGTACCACGATTGGTGTATTCTCGTCAAATATGCTCAAAATTTTCTTCGAAAACGATGCTAAACTATGAATAAACAACGGCACTCTGGAGTAATCCGACATGTTAAAGAAGTGCAGCTGTTGGACTTTTCTCTCTTGGTGGTTACAGAACAGACTGAAATGTTTCACTTCAAAGTTAGGCATTACTTCGACACTATTGTATGTTATTCTGATATCATCGAAGTCCAAGTAATCGTCCATACTAGGCCAATAAGTTCCAGCACCGCGTTCCTAGAAAATAATTGAATGGATATAACAGAGATCGTATTTAATGAACTGATAAAAAGGGTTTTACACTATGGTTTTTGCAGGCCCCGATAAATATTAAGCCTGCACTGTAACCGGCCACTCGGTTTTTCTATTTCGGTTGCTAATAAACGATACAAGTATATGCAGCTAGTAATATCGTTTTTACCAAACACAGTGAACACCACCGTGACGCAGTGACATCTAACGTAACAACCAGCGAACTAACTGGTCGAAGTATGTATGATGCGTTGGTCTTTTAGATGCCCTTTAGTATCGGTCTATGCTATCAACAAATACGTGCAAATTACAAGTAAATGAAACCAACCAAATATATGCTGACAAATGCAATGGTAGATACGCAATTCTAATAATGCCAATCGACAAAGCCAGGTAGACTGATGAGTATTGGCATTATAGGAAATGAATATCTACCATTGCTTTTGTCGACATACATTTAATTGATTTCAATATCGTCTTTATTAAAAACGTAATGCCGAATAATTTTACGCCACAACTTTGTCTGCGAATGGAATATTGGTTAGTATTTGAAAGGAATGGACCCTGAATTCAAGCAAAGAAATTTCGGCTTGGAAAATGCTCCAAGATTACTCGACCTATTACGAAGAAGTTACTCGATGCTGTTAGAAAAATATTTGAGATAGATAGATGTGTAAATTATCGCGACATAGGCGAATGTTTGGACATTCGAACATCGTGAGTGATGAAGATTTCTTCCATTTGGTAATGCTTTAATTGACAAGTCCAAGAGAGCAGTTATAAAATAAATTTCTCATGTTGACATATTGGTTACAATGGTATTCCCACTAAAACACGGAAAATGATGTATGTCTACCATGAGAGAAGATATGGATTGCGTGGTGTGATGGAAACCCAAAAGACAGTAATCACAAAGTGGTATGTTGGAGAATACTTTCCCAGAGTTAATAAGGGCAAACGAAAGTATTTGTACTCGTTTGAGACCAGGTGCTTTACTTTCTAAACTCATCGTTCTAACATATGTAATGAGTATTTAACAAGTACCAGGCTGAAAGTGCTGGGGCATCCACCATACAGGACAGACCTCATTTCATTCGACATTTCGTTGTTTTTTCACAAGAAAAATAGACTGAAATGGAGAAAATTTTTCAACGATGAAGATTTTCGACATTCATCTTTCAAAAGAAACCCAAAAGAAATAATTTAGCAATTTATCTCGAAGAATAGACAAGTCAATGTGTTGGGAAGTAATTTGAAAGACCGAAAGTTCGGCTGCAAAATTTTTTCAATTCCTTTTGGAACAGTTTCTCATTTTTGGTCATTTTTACCTGATCTCTCTCTGTTATGTCTGCAGCTGCGATAATATATTTGACATCTTCTTGCCAAACCATACGCCAAAAATCACTGTAAGTGTTATCCGTTGGCGTTTGAGTTGCGATGTAAGCTTTGCGTTTTTTATAACCCTGTAATAATAGTCGTATAAATTAGCTGATAAAATAACATATAAATTACTATCAGATAAAGAAGTTTAAAAAAAATTTTTATAATTCAGTTGGTATAGTTTAAATATATTTAATTTCTTTATATATATTACGCAATGCGGTGTCGTCAGGTGTTATGAAAACTAAACAATGTTACAAAGAGTATTTATAATATCATAGCTGTTTTCTACATTTATTCATCATAGTAAACGGTACAAATTGATAAATACAGTAAGTCAGGTGCATATAGATTAAAATGCATCAGTTGTTCTAAAAGATATACAGGGTGTTTAAAAAAGAATATACGTATTTCGAATGCATATATTTATTAAACTTTAAGACATTCGAAAATGAAACTTTACACACATATTTATGAACCTCTCAAGTTCAGATTACAGATGTTTAATATGTCCTCCATGAACGACACGAACAATATCACATCGATACTCAAATTCCTCCCATACTCGAGCAAGCGTGTCCTTCGCCACTGATGTTATGGCAGTACGGATCCGGTTTCTCAACTCTTCCAGGTTCCGTTGAGGGTGGTGGTACATAAACGTTGTCTTTAACGAAACCCCACAGGAAGATGTGACAGGGTGTCAAATCCGGTGACCGTGGAGCCCTGCTGAAACATGCTAAGTCGCCAGCTCCTTGACGATCAATCCAACGGTTCGCTAGAGTTTCATTCAGATATTTACGCACTTGGCGACTCCAGTGAGGGGATGCTCTGTCTTGTTGAAAAATGAAGTTGTCTTCGTGCAGCGTCGGAAACAAGCAGTTTTGTAACATAGTAACATATACTGCTGATCGTTAACCGTGTTTCCATCAAAGAAGAATGGGCCGTAAACATATGATCGGGATATCGCACAAAAGACATTGATTTTAGGCGAATCTCGTAAATGTTCAATGGCTGCATGTTGGTTCTGTAGACCCCAAATTCAAACATTGTGTTTGTTTACCAGACTACTAACATGGATCTCGTTACAAAATGCCACACGTTTCCGTTTGTCATCAGGACGCAGAGTATGTAACAACTGTAACTTGTACGACTTCATAACCAACCGACGTCTCAAAACACGCCTAATTGTTGTTGCAGGCAGTTGTAACTCTCGACTGGCACGACGAGTTGATATTGAAGGATTACGTTGGAAAGCAATTTGAATTCGTGCAACATTTTCTTCAGAAACACGAGGGCGGCCAGGACTCTTTCCCTTACACACACATCCTGTATCTACAAACTGTCGATAACATCTGCGAATGTTCCACCCATTCGCAAGATCAATTTGGTAGCTCAACCTGAAACGTCCTTGCACTGTAATCACGGAATTGCACTTCGCACACTCGAGAACACGAAATGATTTCCGCTGCGGAGTAGCCATTTTAAACATATGACGGTTACCGAGAAAAACGGAAGACAACTGACATCTAGTGCCTATTAAATAAACTAGACTATGTATTCGTTTCTCCAATAGCCGAGCCGAGGCGCAACCATCGATAGTTTGGACAAAATAATGCTTTGTAATACGTATATTCTTTTTAAAACACGCTATATAAGCCAAGCAGGGCGAAAAAAGTCATATTTGAAGGACACGTGATAGTATTTGCAATATATAAAGAAAACTCGAATTGATAGAAGTGAATAGAAAGCAAACGCACGTGTATCCTAAACGATTTAGAAATATTATATGTAAAAATGTGCGTATACGTGTTTCGATAACTAAGTTGTCATCTTCGGCAAACAATTAGTTATCAAAAATACCTGTACAGTATACGAAAATTATTGTGGAAAGGGGTTATATTAACCTGAATTGAATAATTTAATCAACCACAGACTCGATTAAAATTTAATTTTTAAACATACCATTTATAACACCTACTCACGTCAATGTAATTGGCGTTAATGTAATCTGAGAAAGGATCTCCGTCGATTACCTCGAGTTTTACCCTCGTCTCATCATCTGAAAATGACAGAAAGAATCGTACTATGTTTCGCGAGGAAGTCAACACTTAACAACTTACATGCTACTAGCGTGGGATATCTATTTTTAGCTCGATTTTGTAACATACTTCCATCATCGTGGAGTTTGATTGGACCCTTGGGAAATAGCTGAAATGTAGAAAGTTTATTTCGCATTATATTGTTAGTAACGTTCAATGTTACTTATTTATTTTTGGAATGATTCAAGTACTAAATTTATAATTTTTTAATTGTGAACAAGCGTTTATGTATTTTACAATAAGTATCTTGAAGTAATTACAATTTGTTACTTTATTTTATATTTTTTTTATAAAATAATATGCAAACGAAGGTCGTTTAGAAATAACATACGATAGCAATCAATTCACGGGCATTTAATGCATTCTACCACAGCCCAATTGTAGTCAAAGTCCCTTTTTTTTATTCAGAAACATCTACTTAATTCTAAAGTTTCATATAGAACAGTGATATAAGTTCTACACAATCTAAATATTCAATTTAACGAAAAAAAGGCTTACGTAGGTCGACTTACCTCATACTGCCTTAATAGTTCTTCGTTTTCTATACTTAGTTTTATGTAATTATCCAAATCATTGATTTTGACTAATTTTGTGAAGTCACGCTCATCGAAAGTAATTTTATCCTGTAAAAAAAGTTGCGAAAATTTTACTCAATTCGTTTTAGCAGGCGTTTGGTAAAAGGTTGAAATGTTATTCATGCAAAGTTGACTTTTAAGGTCCTTTTGGAATTAATTCATAAAGCATTCAAAATGGGCAAGTACTCTTGTACAAATATAGCTTGAGAATAAATTGGGTTAAAATTGGATAATGATTCTCTAACAAGAAAAGGATTTGGTTGAACCCAAGCCAGAGTAGGTGTATAAAATAATATAAAGGGTTTTCCAATAGGGACTTGATAACTTTTAATTCAATTTGTGAACGCACCCTTTCACTAATCATCGAACTGTCACTGTCAATTTATTCAGTAAACTTAACATTTTCATCACGGTAAAGTACACGAACGAACAACGTCTGCAAATTATAAAAATTTACTACAGAAATTCGGAGTCGGTGACCGCTACTTTTAGAGCGTTAACTCCGATTTTCGGTCGTAATTCTCGTCCTAGTAGACAGGCAGTAACAAGTTCAGTGCAAAAATTTGAGTCTACATATTCGTTGTGTGATGTTGCCGTGCCAGTGAGACAACGGGTTGGTCGAAGTGTCGAAAATATCGCTGCCGTTGAAACGTCCATAGCAAATGATCCAAATCAGTCAATTCCGCGAAGTTCTCAAGAGTTGGGCATCGCACAGACCACTTTATGGCGAATTTTGCGTAAGGATCTTGGTTCACGCCCATACAAGATCAAGCTGACTCAAGAATTGAAGCCGATGGACCATTTGAAGCGACGTACGTTCTCCGATTGGGCTCTGGAAAAGATGCGCCAAGATGATCAATTTCATTGCAAAATCATTTTCAGTGACGAAGCTCATTTTTGGCTCAATGGGTTCGTCAATAAGCAAAATATGCGTTATTGATCGGATGAAAATCCACATGTGCTTCATGAAACACCACTTCATCCACAAAAAATAACTGTTTGGTGCGGTTTGCATGCCGGCGGCGTCATAGGGCCATATTTTTTCGTCGACGATAATGATCGTTAGGTTACTGTGAATGATAATCGTTATCGCGCCATGATTACCGATTATTTTTAGCCCGAATTGGAAGATATGGACTTGGACAACATGTAGTTTCAGCAGGACGGTGCCACAAGCCACACAGCACACGTTACAATCGATTTATTGAAGAGTAAGTTTGATAAGCGTGTTATCTCAAGAAATGGACCAGTCGATTGGCTGCGTCGTTCGTGCGATTTAACGCCTCTAGACTTTTTCCTTTGGGGCTACGTCAAGTCATTTATCTATGCCAACAAGCCGACAACGTTGGAAGAACTCAGAGCCAACATTGAATGCAAAATTGCAGCCGTTTCGGCCGAATTGTGTGTCCGAGTCATCGAAAATTGGGTCCAACGAATCGACCGCTGCAAACGTGCCCGCGGTGGCCATATGAACGAAGTCGAGTTGCATTCATAAATGTTTTGATTGTACTTCAACCCGATAAAAAAGTTTTTGAAATATCTCAAATGGTCTGCATTTTATTTTGAACAAAAGTTGCCAAGTCCTTATTGAAACGATTCAAATGGAAAATAAAACGAAGCGAAAGGATTTGAAAGATTAAAATGGTTGATTCCCTAAAGAGAAAGGAAATTGTTAGAGTCCAAGCCAGAGAAGCAATTTAAGATAATAAAAAAGAGAACTTTCTACCTAAAATAGCCTCCAGGTAGAGTAGGGTTAGGAATAAGTAGGCTTATAATAAAAATAAGTATTTACATATATGTTACTCTTATGTTTTGATTTCGGCCGCACAGGCACTGAATATATTTGAGGATTCTCTTCAATATTGCAAGAACCTACAACGAAGTAAAATGTTAATATATTTTTTACAAAAATAAAAGTTAAATGTTACCACAAAATATCAATTTTTCGACCAACGATTTTTTCTTTCCATGGACTCCTCTAGAAACAAAAACAATTGTTTGACAGCTGTTGTATGTTTCTTAATTTGAAGCCGTATAAGAGGGTAGTTTGACAAGTAGTGAGAATGGAAAAGAAAAACGAATTTTTTAAATACAAAACAATTTTTATTTTTCAATATATTCTCGTAAAAGAGCAAAACATTTATTCCAACGGTGCTCCAATGCCCTTATGCCATCTCTAAAATGCGATTCCGGAAGGCTTGCAAAATACTCATTTACGAAGATGATAAGCTCGTCGTTAGACTAGTGCCGTTTTCAATTTTGGAAAAATGTAGCAGTCGGAAGGGGCTAGATCCGGCGAATAAGGCGAATGCGGTACTAATTGGAAATGCAACTCGTGGATTTTGGACATCGCAACTGTGCTGGTATGCGAGGGAACGTTGCCTTAGTGAAACAGAATTTTTCTCTTTGCCATTCCTGGCCGTTTAGCACGAATCTCAACATTTAATTTTTGCAGAAGTTCTGCATAATGTTGTTCGTTTATTGTGGCACCTTTCTGAAGGTAATCAATGAGCAAAATGCTCTTTGAATCCCAAAAAAATGATGCCATCACCTTGTTTGCCGATAAAGTGGTTTTCGCTTTCTTTGGAGGTGCAGAACCACGTTTTAACCATTGTTTTGACTATTGTTTAGTTTCGGGTGTACTGTAGTGTATCCAAATTTCATCGCAAGTAGCAAATCGCCTACAAAAATCAACCGGATTCCGCTTATAAAGGTCTAAATACTCATTGGAAATGCGCAAACGAGTGAACTTTTGATCAGTCGTAAGCAATCGCGGCACCCATCTTGCCGAAAGCTTAAAAAGGCCCAATTCTTTCGTTAAAATGTGGTGTACACGTTCTGTTGATATGTTTACCATGTCTGCTATCTCTCTCACTTCGAGTCGTCGATCTGGCGTAATAATATTATAGATTTTTATAATCATTTCCTTAGAAGTCACCATTTTGGGTGCTCCAGAGCTCGCTTCATTAACACAGCTCGTTCTACCACGTTTAAATTCATTTACCCGTCTACTTACTGTGGTGGATGATGGAGCAGATTCACCTAATGTTTCCCGTAACTCATCTTTTATTTCGGTAGCTTTCATACCCTTAATTACGAAGTATTTAATCACCGCACGATACGCTTTTTCCATTTTAACAAAACGACGTGTTGCTTATTTTTCAATCAGCTGTCAAAAATAAACTAATCAACCGATTTATCTAAATATCGGAATGTAAACATATAAATAGGCAACCTAAATTACAGTGCATTTGTTTTACCAATTAGAGCGCCACCTATGTGTCATTCTCACTACTTGTCAAACTATCCTCGTATAACTAATGTTAGCTTTTTTTTATTTCCTACGTTGGGGTGTGGAATAGTGGAACATAAACAACATAAATAACAATGCAAATATTTTATTACATTCGTAATATGTTATAATTGGTAAAGAGAGTGGCGGTAATAATTATTTTTAGTTAAAGCTTTTATTAGACATTTTCATAATTATGTATTCCCAGCAAACAATTACAATAATAAATTTAGATCGTCTTGCTCCGTATTTTCATTACTTCCATCATGGGCCACATAGAGTCGTATTTTGTTAATTTTTAAGTAGCGTTCAAACGAATCGATTTCTTCGTAGGCTTCCTTAAGTTCTTTTCGCAAGCATTCGATCTCTTCTTCGTACTTTTCAATTATTTTCATTTTCTTCCAGATAATACCACATATCCTATCCATCAAAACGTTTTATTTGAGAATTCTTTTAGCAATTTTCAAAATGTGAGAATTATTATGAAATGAAATTGAGTACTTTTTTTTCTTGATTTATGCATAATCGATAGATTTTGCAAAAGAATTTTTGGCAAACAAAAAAACAAATTTCAAATTAGAAATATCTCGAAACCAGCTAAGGAAACAGATTATATATATATATATATATATATATATATATATATATATATATATATATATATGTATATATACAAATACATATCGTAGATATACATTAGTTGAGTATACAAAGGGTACTTTTTGCAATATGACGCAACAATGAATCGTAGGAAGCTGCTTGTTGCTGCATGTCGAGACATGTTCATACGTGCATTGTAGCCGCCACGCTATGTCGATGGGCATAGTTATTCATTAGCAGTGAGTGTAAAGTGCTTGCGATGAGTTAAGGGCAGTTTCGCGTTATAATTTCGTGCGTGGTTTAAACATAGACCAGTGCTTCGAAGAAATGACTCTTGCACTAGGTGATGTTTGTCCACATCGCACAACGATATTCAGATGGTATAGAGAATACCAAGGGAGAAATTTAACTGTGGAGGATGCTGAGAGGCCGGGAAGGCCACGAACGTCAGTTACGGAGGAAAACGTTACTACTGTGAGGAAAATGCTTGGCGAGGACAGGCGAGTGACCTACCAACAGATGGAGGGTACTTCAAGCCTAAATGCACCAGCAATTCGTTCGATTCTGCATGATCATTTGCACGTGAAGAAACTTTGTTCTCTCTGGGTGCGGCATCGACTCACTGAAGAGCAGATGACACGACGTGTAACTTGGTGCCGGGCGATGTTAAAAAGGATTACTAAGGGATAATCTCGGTATGTGAACAACATCGTGACAGGTGACGAAACTTGGCTGTACTATTACGATGTGCCGACCAAAGCTCAAAACAAAGTTTGGGTCTTTGATGATGAGGACACACCCGTAGTTGTCAGAAAATCCCGATCTGTAGAAGAAAATGATAGTTGTATTTTTCAAATCGAGTAGAATTGCGGAACGCGTCGTTTTGGACACAGAGAAGACAGTCACAGCTAAGTGGTATACTGAACAGTGCCTGCCTAAAGTCATTGGATCTATGAAGAATCTGCGGTCAAATTCAAGAATGGACACTTGGTTCCTTCATCACGACAATGCTCCAGCTCACCGCGTCAAAGCCTACATCGAATATTTGACCACGACAGGATTGATACTTCTCGAGCACCTTCTCTACAGTCCAGATCTTGCTCCCTACGGCTTTGCACTGTTCCCTCATGTGAAAATGAAGTTAAAAGGGAGACGGTTTTCCAGTGATGAGGACCTTCTGCGGGCTTGGGACAACGAGTGTGCTTTACTCCTCAGTGAAACTTGGCAGAACTGGTTTAAAGATTGGTTTCGGAGGATAGAGAAGTGTATTGAGTGTGGAGGAAATTACTTTGAAAAAGTTAAATAAACAAAGCTGTATTGCAAAACTTTCCTAGTACACTTTGTACAGTGATATACACAGAATATGCAATACCCGATTTGCTCATATCTAAATGGAAGGCGTAGACTCTTAGTTGAGTAAAATGTGCGTATAAGTGTTACGTTTTAATAAATTGTTAAAACCAAATATCTGTTTGACGAATGAAAAAGAAAAATAAATTTCACAAGGATGCATGTCTTCAATATGGTTTTATTATTTCCAATATTTCAGCAATGTGTTGCTTGTTGAGGCGTCTAAATTGAAAAAAACGTAGGAAGTCCATGAAAGCTATTTTACAACAATCATCTAGATCAGGTATGGGCAACCTTTGACATGTTGTGGGCCAAACTTTAATGTGCAAATACGTTCGCGGGCCGCGTTTAAAAGTAGTGCTTTTTAAAGTAGTGTTCATAATTTTTAGAGTTAGATATCAGACATGAAATAAGACGACAATGTCTCGCGGGCCGGATCGAATCTTACAGTAGGCCGGTTGTTGCACACATATGATCTAGATCAATGAAACATTGATGTGTGGAATTTTTCAAACCAAAATTCTCTTCAAAACAAGCCAATTTTACAACTGAGGGAGCTTCATTAAGATGTTACCGAAGACGATCTGATTTCACTACCACCTGTTGAAATGATACAAGTAACGGGTTAAAAAAAGGCGGCGTTACTTCAACAGCAACAAATATATTACCGTTTTGGTAACTTTTAATAGAGACTATGGTCAATTTAATTTAAAAAAAAGTTAAAAACCCCTTACCACATCAATGTTCGTACTCTACGAGGATAGTTTGACAAGTAGTGAGAATAACACATAGGTGGCACTGTAATTGGTAAAACAAATGCACTGTAATTTAGGTAAACATTTCAACAGAACGCGTACACCACATTTTAACGAAAGAATTGGGCCTTTCCAAGCTTTCGGCAAGATGAGTGCCGCAATTGCTTACGACTGATCAAAAGTTCACTCGTTTGCGCATTTCCAATGAGTGTTTGGACCTTTATAAGCGGAGTCCGGTTGATTTTTGTAGGCGATTTGTTACTTGCGATGAAACTTGGATACACTACAGTACACCCGAAACTAAACAACAGTCGAAAAAATGGTTAGAACGTGGTTCTGCACCTCCAAAGAAAGCGAAAACCACTTTATCGGCAAACAAGGTGATGGCATCAATTTTTTGGGATTCAAAGACCACTTTGCTCATTGATTACCTTCAGAAAGGTGCCACAATAAACGGACAATATTATGCAGAACTTCTACAAAAATTAAATGTTGAGATTCGTGCTAAACGGCCAGGAATGGCAAAGAAAAAGATTCTGTTTCACTAAGGCAACGCTCCCTCGCATACCAGCACAGTTGCGATGTCCAAAATCCACGAGTTGCATTTCCAATTTGTACCGAATGCGCCTTATTAGCCGGATCTAGCCGCTTCCGACTTCCACCTTTTTCCAAAATTGAAAACGGCACTAGGTGGAAAGAAATTTTCGCCCAACGACCAAGACAACGCTCCCTCACATACCAGCACAGTTGCGATGTCGAAAATCCACGAATTGCATTTCCAATTAATACCGCATGCGCCTTATTCGCAGGATGTAGCCCCTCCGACTTCCACCTTTCCCCAAAATTGAAAAGGGCACTAGGTGGAAAGAAATTTTCATCTAACGACGAGCGCATCATCTTCCTAAATGAGTATTTTGCAAGCCTTCCGGAATCGCATTTTAGAGATGGCATAAGGGCATTGGAGCACCGTTGGAATAAATGTATTGCTCTTTTAGGAGAATATATTGAAAAATAATAATTATTTTGTATTTAAAAAATTCGTTTTTCTTTTCCATTCTCAGTACTTGTCAAACTACTCTCGTATATACGTATTTCGACAGCTAAGTTGTAGTAGATGTAACTATTTATGTACTGATGATGGCAACTTAGTTGTCGCAATACGTGAGCATTAATGTGGTAATGGGTTTCATTTACCTTTTTTGATTAATGTTACTATATTAGCGATATTATCTAATAATACAGGTAGCTTTTAATGTACCCACTTTGATGAAATTTGAAGTTATTACCAAAAAAAATATTAATACTTACTTTATAATCATAACACAAACAATAGACAAAGAAGCGGGCACTAAAAGTAAACTCCAGAGATAATAGGAATCTGTGCCATCAGAGTATTTTACTTCGCCGGTGTTAATATTATTTTTTTGAGTTGTCACCTCATCTAAAGTATACAATTGAATCTTGGTAGTTGAATATAAAGTATCATTTAATATGATTGTTACGTTGTACTTTTGATCACTCTCCAATTTTCTATTTAGAAATTTCCAAGTGCTGTCCACTTCTGAAACGCTCTCCGTATCGTCACCAACTGTTAACTCATTGGTAAAATTTCTCAAATCGAATTCACCTATCGTCCACGAGTAGTCTTCATCGACGTTAATTTTCTTAAACAATTCCATCTCTCTGGGATGTAAATTACCGCGCGGTATTGGAAATTCAGTGTTTGTTATGACGATATACATCTTGCTGCAAATATATGATCATTTGAAGCGTGTATTAACATCGATAATTAATTTCTTTTACCTTACGTGACCTACAACATCTACAGCATCAGAAAATCCTAAGTCAAACGTTGATTCAGTTTCATTCGCTACGATTGGATTCATTGCAAAATGCGGTTCAACTTGCCAACTTGAAGATTGCGTTGAATTACCGTATTTATTCGTAGCGGAAACGTCAATCAAAATCTTATCCGATGTCAAATTATAATCATTCAAACTAACCTATAGATAAAGAAGGATGAAATGCTCTACCGTGCATTCATTTTACCTCGCTACGAAAACTGTACCACATTATATTCGGGTCTAGCTGCGGAATACAGATCAGAATGTAAAGTGGTGGGGCACGAGTCATTTGAATCACGACTATAACTGACTACTGATCGTACTAGCTGCAGCCCCACCACTAATTTGACTGTGGGCGTATCGATATCGTATTAGCGGTCATTCGTGGTTTGCATTTGGGAGAGTGTGTTACGATAAGACCTTTAAATTTAAATATTTTTTTAATCCTTCGATAAAGAATAGACCAATAATGTTATTTCCATAAATACCAGCCCAAACATTCAATTTTTCAGGATACTGTGTCACCGTATTCAATTGTCGATACTCGTTTTCAATAGACCAATATGGAAAATTCGACGGATTGTGTTTACCGTGCAACGGAAACGTGGATTCATCGGTAAACACGATAGTCTCAATGAAGTG